>JZKD02S1673935.1:256321-278540 GCA_000966675.3 Picea glauca
AAATATAAAATACTTAAAATAGTGTGAATTGTTTTTTTTTTTAGAGATGTTTCTTTGTTTTTAGTTATGGATTTGTGTAATATAGATTTGAGCATGGATTGAGGTGGCTTGATGAGATGGTTGATCTCGTAGTTCTTGCACTCTTTTTACTAGGGCTCAAATCTCTGATGAGACTCTAGATCGTTGTGATAAGGCTAGAAGAGTAGATGCCTCCTAGATAAATGTCCACTCTAGTTTGCCTTGGGGTGCCTCGACCCTTGCTAAGTCACAAGTCATTGGTATATTTGGTTTGCGGGCTCTGAGATACACTCTTGGGTTATGGTGACAACCACTTGGTTTGATCTTAGGCCTAGATCATTGTAACAAGTTAACAATTCCCATGATTTAAAAAACATAGATTTGGGTACATTTAAAACGAATATAAATGTAAATGTATAAATGTTAACCTTTTGGGTCATCTTACTTAATGAATTTGGCTAGAAATATAGATCCCTAAAGGTAATAATATCAAATGTGGTGTCTGTCCTAGATAGGGTTACATGATTGGATGAGGTCATCTCCTATGATGACATATGTGACCCTCACTATTATAGCAAGATTTACCTTACCAATACTATCTTGCACAGCGGGCCTTTTTCCATTTCCCTATGCAGACTTATCATCCCTTTTTGATGAATCCAGAGCCAAAAATATAATTTTTCCACATATACACTCCCCATCTGTTATACAAGATGCGTATATGCTTGTTGTTCCATTACAGCTCGCGTATATCAGGGTTTGTGCCAGAAAATAAAAAATGAAGTTAGGTTTCCATGTCACGAAATGAGATCTCTGATCCTTGGCCTTCCATATACTGGAAACATTCTGACTTGACCCTTGAATTGCATTTTGAAGGCTATAAGAGCACAATTTCGAGCTATGGAAAAAAGGAGAAAGAATTCAACTTTAAGAGCAAAGTTACTCTGGAGAATTTACTTCATATTGAGTCTGCATCCCTTTGTCCCTCAAGTCTGAACACAGTGTTCAGCCCCCAAGCTCTTTCCCTATTGCTCAGAGGACCACATTGCCTCTTTCCTATGAGCTTGCCTTTGGTGGAGGATTGAAGTGGTGGAGACCCAGTTGGAAGGAATTTGGTTCCTTGGTTTCGAACCGTGCTGACACGGAATCCTGTAATGTTGTCACTTCTGTTGATCAATTATTAATAGAAATACTCCTTTCTCGTCCTATTGGTATCTTGCAAATATATGATTATTATCCATGGGCATGTTTGTAATGTTTATTAATGGATTATGCTATCTAATGTGTTAACCCCTTTATATTATCACTGTGTACTTGCTTTGTTTGTTTGTTGAGAACTTCTCGCAGGTATAAAGCTTTGGGTCCAAGTGCTCAACGGTTGAACATCTTCAAACTTTGGATTGAGGTAGGCCTCTTTCTTATATTTCACATTAGTCTATATAGCATATGTTGGAATTGAGTTGATTTCTGCAGTCATACCTATCTGTTGTGGTTTACCCTTGGCCATAGAGAGTTTTTCCCTCATAACAGAAATGGCGACTCCACTGGGGAGAGATCTTCCTTCTAAGGGTTGAAGTATTATTTTTTCTTCTTACATTTCTCTTTTCCCTTTGTGTTTCTTGTCGTATCACTGCTTGACAGATTCTGTTCACTCTGGGTCTAAGTTCTCATCCTTTTGCCCTTGCATGGCCTTGTTTTAAAGCATATACACCCTTTTTACCTTGACAGTCACGTATACACACCCACTGTCTCACTGCAAGAAGCGTATATACGCTCTGTTCTCTTGAACAGTTCTATTCCAAGGCACTAAATCCTAGGCTAGTTTGTGCACCCTATAAATAAAATCATGACTAATCAATTTTAGTTTAAAGCGTAAGTTTTATTGGCCGTGGTTACTCAAAAGGGTATGGAAGTGAAACTCATGATGTTATGACTCTGCAAGAAAATAAATATGAATATAATGCAAAGTCTATCTTTAACTTTTCAATGCATGATACGCTAATAACAACAGTGCAATTTTTAATTTCAATTTTGCAATTCAGAAGTAAAATGCAACCTTTCACTAAATGTACTAAGCTAATGGTAAATATTCCAAGACAAAGATGGCAACCAATGCAAAATGCCTATATTTTTTTGTATTTTCAATATATATCAAAAAGAGAATGCATGGACTAATAAGCAACCTGATATGTAAATCCTACTGTATATAAAAGCAATGACTCGAGCAAAATACCAAGAAGCCAAGCAAACAGCCCAGAGACCAAGGACAAATTAAAAATGAAAAACAAAGAGAAAGACTACGCCCAAAAATTCAACTCCAAACAGGTCTCCTATCGTCCCAGATAATCCTAACAGGCACTATAAAGATCTAAGAAGGCTCAACAACCCTCAAATCCCACCCAACAATCACTCAACCAAGCAAACAAGTACGTATAAGTGGTATACGTGTGAGTAAACTTCTCCAAGGCAATTAAATGAACATATGTGTCTGAGTTAGGGAGTTGAGAAGTCCATTGTATAATTGGTAAGATCAGGAGGCTCCACTCACACCGAAGTTAATTACGAGGTCACGTGAAGTAAGTTGAAGGGATAATCCCTGGATAGTCACTTAGCATCAGAGATATTTCTGTGGATTTATTCGTATTTTGGGATCTTTCTAGTGCCCATACCTTTGTGAGAGGCGGTATTTTCAAGGTTTTGGGATTTGCTACCCTGCCCATACGGTGATCCAGACTTACGACTGCTCGTTTGTGCATCGATCATACAGTGGTTTATTAGTCGCTTGACTTAGGTATCTCATCGATTACTGGCAGGGGTTATTCTGCTTCTACCTTGAGTCAAATAGGGGTCGAACAACATACAACCTTTATGGAGGATTACCTCTTCGAGGGGATTTGACCGACTGGTTGTTAAGCCCACAAGGGCCCTTATAACTGATTCTGTTACCTCCAAAATTTAGTAGGGAGTCTCAAGTCCCTCTTGGACACATGCCTTCTTTTGCGAGGGAGGCCACTCAACCACTTTAGCCCATTTGCATGCATATTGGTCATTTGACTTTTTGGTATGCTCTTTGACTACTAGTTGGCCCAGGAGTCTGTTTTTGTTCTATTACCATGGATGGTGGAATTACTTTCACTCCTCCATTCATCGCTACCCAACCCATGATGCCTACTCAGCTCATGGGGACAAACCCTTCCATTTTTTACAATGGTATGCACAATTACAGCACTTAGTCTACACCTTGGGTCTCTAGTCCTTTTTCTGTTGATATGCCTTCTCACATGTAGCCCTCTCCCTAGTCTGCATATATGAATCTAGCATGGGACCTGGGGGCACTATGGCTCCCATGCCTACTTCCTCATTTGATATGAGTCGTGTCCCCTTTGGGGGTTGGAACCTTCCCTCTTATCAACCCAATGCTAGCTATGCTCTTTTAGGAGCTAGTGCTTAGATGGGTTTTTATCCCGCTTATTACACTCCACCCATGTATCTTTCTTCTACCATGTCGATTCCCTTGAACAATTTTTCCATGATAGGTCCTCAAGTACCCCCAGGGGTTTCATACGGGGGAAATCAATTTTATGGTTTGGGCTACTCTCCTTATAGAACCCCTTCACAAGGGGGAAACATATATCCTCACACAAATAATTCTTATCCTACCTCGGTATCATTGCATACCTCAATGATGATGCCCGTTGAAACTTCTTCGGACCATTTTGGCATGAATCAACACGTTTTTGAGCAAGGACAAGGAATTCACTAGGATCCTTTCTGGTCTGCAACTTTTCAGAACCAGCCTTTTACCGGACCTTGGAATCAAGTGCCACAATCTATCGCTAGCCTGGTCACTGTCAGTCACACTGGTGCTCCATCACCAACCTCTGCCGGTCCTTTTGGCGATGGGTCGACATTTTCTACGAATTACGACGACAACTTGCGCCCAACCTCTGTTGATCATGTTGGGGGCACCATCCTCTTCACCTCGAATCATAGCCATGTTACGTCTCCAGCTCCTATCTCTCATACTGAGGATGACTCTATTTCACGTGCTAGTTACATCGAGAAACCTCGATGTCTCAGATATAAGCCTAAATTCCTTTGCAGGACTTGTGAAGGAATTCACCTTACCCGCTTGTGCTCAGTTACTGCCGAGATACCAGCAGCGTGGGGCTCACCCAAGAGCTCTCTGAGGTCTGAGACATTCTTAGTTCCCCCCCACACCGCTTCTCCATTAGTTGTCTCGGCGGTTTCACTAAGGCAATCCCCCTCTGACCTCACCCCCTTGATTGAGTGTGAAGTGTACTCTTCTCCCATTACTATACATCCTCTTCAACCTATAATTGAGGAGGTGTTCATACTAGTGCAATATCTAGTTAATCCTACTCTCTTTACAGAAAAAGAGGTGCCTGTTAGTTAGGTCAGCAACATTCCCCCCTCCAAGTCTCGCCGGAGTCCCCTTTGATTGGGATGACCTGATGGGGCATCCCATACCCCCACCTATGTCTTTTCCACTAAGAGACATTATTTTAACTATAACAGAGACTCTATACTCTGTTGGCTTTTTCTCCTCTTTGACTTGGAGAGCGTGGGGCTTTCCCAAGCTTTTGTCGGCTATCCGCAAGGTACTGAATTTCGATAGAAGGTCAGGATGGGAGCCTTGGCCTCCCCCTTTACATGTTGATTAGAAAAACAAAAACGAGTCTTAGTTAAGCTCTTTTCTGACTCGTCTAAAAAATCGAAAAGATGACCAAGTGATTTGCCCCTTTCACACTCGTTAAAATTGGATTTGAAAGGTCATGAGTCTTAGTTAAGTTCTTTTTCGACTCACTATAAAAAATAGAAAAGATTGCCAAGTGAACTTGTCTTTTTCTCACTCAAAAATGGGCTTTGAAAATACGTCTATTTGGCACAATTTTACCCCTTTTTTACACCAAATAGACTAAAAGACATAAAAAAGGACATTTTTTGTGTCAAGTTGTGATTGCATCTCATGCCCTCACTTGCAGTATTGAGCCTTTAGTCGGTTCTCGGTTTGCATTATAAACCGTTGCCTAAGCATTTTTGCATCCTCAACCAAGCAGAGCCTTGTTTTTATCCTTCACAATTTGACACCCTATACCCTGGAGGGAACATCACCCTGAGTGTCCATCTCTCGCATGCATTTCCTTTCATTGAGCATAGGTACATTCCACTGTTGGAACTGGTTTTTCTTTCTTGCGACACTTGTTCCCTCCTCTGTATCATAGCATTCATTTGTTATGAAAAAACCAAAAAATATAGGCGGGAAGTGAGTACTATATTGTAATTGGCAGAAGTCGTGTCGCCTTTGAACATAGCACAAAGTTATTGAGTCCTTGCATCATCATAATTTTGGGTTTAGCATGGCCTTAGGAAGCTAATCTCACTACAGAGTTTTCTCTACCAGCTAGTTATTCTTCCAGTCCCTATGGAGAATATTATTGATGCCTCCTGCATCTAATAGTTACATCATTGATTCTATGCTACTTGAGTCCACCATATGTCTCATGCTCTTGTTCAAAGGAAGTCTATCAACCTATGTCGGCCACTCCTCAGAAATATTGACTTTGCATGTTGGCCATACCCTCCGTTCATCTCAAAAGCACATGATACTTTGGTCTTATCAAGCACCCTGGCCCTACTTTCATCATTGGTAGGTCACCTGGAACCCAACAATCGAAATTTCATCATTGATCGTTGACTGGGTGGTTTCCCTTATGTTCGACTTCAAGACATTTATTCACACTTTGGGATTCGTGCAATGTCTTGGATGCCATTAACCTTATTGGTGGTTTCCTCACCTTTTTCAGTAGTTTTTCATCATTGGCTGCTATTCAGAGGGTCTTTTTCATGTACCGCTTACATTTGGCACATGCGAAAGACGCACAGGCCGTTGGTTCGTGAACATGTTCTTCGTCCGATCTCCACTAAATCATGAAGCTCCTTCTTTGTTCTTCGTGCTGACTGATGAGAGATGCCTTAATGCTCTCCTTTTAGTGGGTTTCTTTCCATCAACTTTAGCTCATTTATTCTGGATATGAGACCTAGAGTTTTTTTTAGTACCTTGAGGCTTGCAGTCATTAGTGGTAGACTCTCTCGCCATTGAAACATGGGAATACATCAATGTCTCCTGATCAATGGTTCTCTCAAGTGTTTGACACCGACACCTTTATTTACATTTGTAGAGATGTACTCGGTGCCTTGATACCTACTTTCATCATCGGTAGGTTGTCTCGCATTTGTTAACGGTATACCTCAATTACCGGTAATGAAATGATGTCTCATCGTGTTTGAACTCAACTCATTTATTCACATGCTGTAGATTTTCACCATTGATGGATAGTGTAAAAGACTTGAAGACATCACTATGTGGCCGAAAATTTCCTGAGATGTTGCTTCTCTTTCATTGGACCAACACGTTATTGGCTTTAGTGATCATGGGAGATCAGATTATACTCTGTGGTATACAGATATCTTCAGATTGATTTTTGAGACTGGTTTCACTGGACCTTGTTCATGACTATGATAGCTCTTGGCATGTAACCACATTTTTATCTTACCTATTCATGGCCATGAACATTCTTTAGTATATTTTCCACATGGATCTTCATTGTAATTTTGGCAGCGATGTATGCAAAATCAATACATAATGTAATGAGAAATTGAGTTCATCCATTTGGTTCTCTACCACTCCACTTCTGGGTTATTTATAATGTATTTCGTCCATCGCAGATACTCCTATGATCTCACAAATTAGGGGGCATCTGTTATAGCAAGATTTACCTCACCAATACTATCTTGCACAGAGGGCCTTTTTCCATTTCCCTATGCAGACTTATCATCCCTTTTTGATGAATCCATAGCCAAAATATAATTTTTCCACATATACGCTCCCTATATGTTATACAAGATGTGTATACGCTTGCTACTCCATTACAACTCACGTATATCGGGGTTTGTGCTAGAAAATAAAAAATGAAGTCAGGTTTCCATGTCACGACAGGAGATCTCTGATCCTTGGCCTTCCATATACTGGAAACGTTCCAACTTGACCCTTCAATTGCATTCTGAAGGCTATAAGAGAACAATTTCAAGCTATGGAAGAAAGGAGAAAGCATTCAACTTTAAGAGCAAAGTTACTCTAAAGAAATTACTTCATATTGAGTCTACATCCCTTTGTCCCTCAAGTCTGAACATAGTGTTCAACCCCCAAGCTCTTTCCCTATTGTTGAGAGGACCACATTGCCTATTTCCTATGAGATTTCCTTTGGTGGAGGATTGAAGTGGTGGAGACCTAGTTGGAAGGAATTTGGTTCCTTGGTTTCGAACCATGCCGACATGAAAGCCTGCAATGTTGTCACTTCTGTTGATCAATTATTAATAGAAATACTCCTTTCCCATCCTATTGGTATCTTACAAATATATGATTATTATCCATGGGCATGTATGTAATGTTTATTAATGGATTATGCTATCTAATGTGTTAACCCCTTTATATTATCACTGTGTACTTGCTTTGTTTGTTTGTTGAGAACTTCTCGTAGGTATAGAGCTTTGGGTCCAAGTGCTCAACGGTGGAACGTCTTCAAACATTGGATTGAGGTAGGCCTCTTTCTTATATTTCACATTAGTCTATATAGCATATGTTGGAATTGAGTTGATTTCTACATTCATACCTGTCTATTGTGGTTTACCCTTGGTCATATAGAGTTTTTCCCTTGTAACACTCACATGTCCCCACCTAGGATGGACAATATAGGAAATGATAGCTGCTTTGGGTTGATTTGTTAGGGAATTGATTTCTTGTGCAACCTAGTTCTTCTAATGATGGATGAAAAACCCTCCAACAAATGGAAGCAAGGATTCCTAACATTGTAATCATGCTTTCTCCATGGTGTTCATATTGTTAGGATCATTATCATATTGTCCCTCATCATCGAAATTTGGATTACAACGCTTAAAGGTAAATTTACTAACACTCCTTTTTTTTAGTTCTCATTTCTTTTTTCTTCTTCTTGAGATTATTAGGCCTCTACATCACCATATCCCTTTTTTAAGCCCTATTCAACCCTTTTTATCCTTGCATTTCTTTGAAGGGCCTTATCACCCAAAGCCTTTTCTAGCCTCCAAGATTGCAACCCTTCTTTCCTCCATGAAGAGTCATGTTCCCATTCTAATTTGGAAGAACCCAAAGCTGCAAAATGATTGAAATGTACAAGATAAAGACACTAAGAATCCCCAAAATATTGATGAGAGAAGCACTCAAAGTCCTCCCAAAGTAGGTAAATTCATTGGCACATGTAGAGTAGTTGTACAATAAAGGAAGTGCAAGTCCCCTTTCATCCCAAATAGTGAATACTGTACTTATGAAGAGGTAAATGATGTACCCTTTGAAAGAGGCATCCCGATTGTCTTTAAAACTACAACAAGTAGAGGCTCTCAACCTTTTCCTACTCACACTTTGAGGCTAAATTATATAAGGTAGTCAAGTTGGATGAGGAGGTCTAGGCCATTGTCAAAGGTAAGCAAAAAGTGAACCCCTTTATCTTTGATTTTCCTATGGAATACCCCATGAACACAAAATACTAGGATCTTTCCACCGTGTCCTTCTCCACCCATGTATGCTTTGTTGGAGTACTCAGAGGGGGTGGATGGGGGTGAATCAGTATGAACACTTTTAACAACAATATATAAACTTGAACTTTATCAATAATATATCATCAATATATCATGAGAATATAAACATAAGCAACATCACATCACATCTAATACAAAGTACACCAAAATTTATGTGGAAACCCAAATGGGAGAATACCATAAAATTCTTTATTATATATTGGAAGCACTAACTTCCCAATTCCCCAGCTACAACTCGAAGGAGGCTACGACCCCCATATTTATAGGATCCAACCTGAAGGAAGCTACAACTCCCTGAATTATTTGGCTCCAACCAGAAGGAGGCTACAACCCCCTAATTTTGAGTCTCCAACCTGAAGGAAGCTCCAACTCCCTGAGTTCTTCGGCTCCAACCAGAAGGATGATACAACTCCCTTTCCTTTCCCCACCTTTCTTCCCTAAAATAAAAGTGTATACCAAACAGTCACTACCATAATCATTGCCACTATCACTTTCACTGTCAACCTGTCACATAAACCTATGACTAATAAACCTATGACTATCACTGTCACATCAACCAACCTGTCATTGTCATTGTCACATCAACCAACCTGTCACTGTCATTGTCACATCAACCAACCTGTCACTGTCATTGTCACATTAACCAATCTGTCATTGACCCTGTCAGTGTCATTTTCATTGTCACTATCATTGTCACTGTCACTGTCACTATCATTGCCACCATCACTGATGTAACATCATCAACCAGATCCAATCACTTAGATATCACCAAACCATGTATGTCATTCATCAATAATGTACATCAACCTGTACCAACCATGCATGAACCATACATCGACACCTGCACCAAACCATGCATCAACCATGCACCAAAACCTATACCATACCACCAACCATGGACCCTGAGATGTGCCTCAACCATATACCATATCACTCATGATATGTCTCAATCATCCCATACACCATGTACCATAAGATATCAAAAATGGATTTCATCAACAAATTACTCAAGCATGTACCAAGATCACCAACATATGCCTCTAACCATGCACCATATCATCAACCATATACCTCAAACAACATGTTAATCATCCATACACCATGTACCATAAGATATACCAAGAAAGTACTATCAATGGTGTACCTCAACCAAGTATCAACATCACCAAGAGGTGTATCTCATACATATGCTACCATATACCAAGTGTGAACTTCAAACATATACCAACATATCAAATATATGTCTATAATAATGAACCATAACCATGACATATACCAAACCATATATCAATATAGTGTACTTATAAAAAGGTATCATGTCATCATCAAGGTGCACCATACCATGTATCATCACCACTAAGCATGTTCTATAGCAACATAAGCATAACCCTTAAAAATTACCTTTGATCATGTAGTTGACCTGATGCTTTGTAATACTGACATGTAACCTTTCATCAGTCCTCAATAATATGGCACTATAATATTCCCCAAATCTATCTTAGCCTTGGAGGACTAAGAACTCTTGTCTCACGGTGCCTCGCATGACAAGTACTAGCTGACCTGCGGGGGTGCCTCGCGTGACACCCTCAAGATGACTCGCGAGGGTCTACTTAATTATGGTTACAAAAAATCCCTAACTCTTTGAAACTATGAACCTTTCTCTCTTCCTTCACACTTCCTCTGTTTCCTTAGACTCGACCTCAGATTATCCAATGAAACAAAATATTCTCATAAGATAGATATTTAATGAATGTGTGTATATGTTTATGAGAGAATCCTTGAGGTATATTTATACTTTTTCCAAGTAACTTATCTCCTTAATATTAGGTATTGTTGGCCCTTGACCAAGTTTTAAGGATCCTTGGTCATGTTTGACCTATTTTGGGACTTCGACAAGCTGTTGAAGGAAGAGCGCAAGTCGAAGCGGAGATTGTGAGATCTTGGCCCCTTGTTAGGGATTTTTGGGTTTTGGGCTTATGTAATGGGTATGGGGATGTCGGCCCATGGTTTTACCTATGTTTAGGCCCTTTTTATAATGTATAAATAGAATTCTAGGTGATGTAAGAACCGACAAAGAAAAGAGGAGGTTTTTGGTACCTTGCTAAGTGCTAAGTACATTTTGTAAATGCTTTGTGCATGCTATGTTGAGAACTTGCAAAACTAGGTGCAAGTGATTGTAAGAGACTATTAAAAGGCTTTGTGTTGTAACTCGAGGAAGGAGGATCTAGCGAAGTGTGCGTAGATCTCATGTCATATGCAGAGTAAGATCTCATTGCTATGTGCATGTAGAATATGGACATAAGAAAATAAAAGAGAAGAAGAGTTGGTGGACGTAGCCCCAGGCTGGGGCTGAACCACGTATATCCTGTGTTATAGTTGCTTTGTACATTATGGTTGTTTCATTGTTCATAGGATTAATGATGTATTCTTATATGAATCTGATATGATCGCTTAGTGATGAATAATATGAATGAATTCTAGATCTAACCTATGTGAATGTGCTTAGTATACTAGATCTGGGTGAATACTGCGCTGACCTGTTATTAGGGTTTACCTGCATTGTAAATTAAGGCTGAATACTAATGATCTATAACTGCTAAGTTCTCTGTCAAGGTGTTACAATCACAATTTTGTGTCCCAACTAAGGTTGCAGACATCTGAATCCTGCAACCACCCCTAGCTCTACCTCGGGTGATACTTCATCTACTTTGTAGGTGTTTCTGAAAGGGTCGATAGTTAGGGTTTTGTTGATGCGCCCTTGAGAATTGAAACCTGGGTCTGCCCCTGTGCCAACAAATGGTTTCATTGCCGGAACCTGAAACTGTGATTGCTGGGAACTAAAGAAAAGGGAAAGATTTGTGCATAGATCTATTGCCCTAGTGCGTAATATTCTACTTGTCTTGAGAATCTCTATGCTAAGAAGAGAAGTCAGATCTGAAGAAAAGAGGTAAGATCTTGAAGCTTTGTGCTCTGATAAAGGTAATAACAGTGCAAAGTTTTGATTGAAAATTTAAGATAAGTGGAAATTTTTATTTCAAAAGTATGGATCTAGGTATGTTTGATAAAAAATTTCCTAGCTTAAAAACTAGGGAACATCTAGAAGAAAGAAGATTTGATATGAGTAGATCTGATAGAAATGATGAAAGATATGTTATTCCTATGCATAGAAAGAATGTTTGGACTAAAAAATGGTTGCAGGATCCTAGAAAGAATTTTTTGCAGGTTAGCTACTATGATCCTAGTGCGCGGTATAGGAAAGGCTAGGGATCATTTAAAAGAAAAAGAGGATTAACCCTTTGTTATAGTTATAGAAGACTAGGACATCTTGCTAAGGAATGCCCTAGTAGAAGACCTAGTTTCCTTTGTTGTAAATCTATGGACCATGAAGTTTTGGATTTCCCTAGAATGATTGCTAAAGTTGACATAATGAATATGAAACAAGAAAACCCTGAGGAAGATCAAGAAACTAAGATCATGAAACAACCCTAGAAATAATCATAGAATGTATTGCTACAAATGAAAGAAACCCTGAATGATCACATAAATATCAACTTATCAGAGACCTTCAAAGAAAAAGAATGCATAGAAACAAGAATAGGAGACTTCGACATTGATTGTGTTCTGGATGTAGAAACACAGGTGAATATCATGATATAAAGAACTTGGGAATTTTTAGGAAAGCCTGCTATGATTCCTTCATTGGGAGGAATAGGATTATTCAGAGGAAAGTTGATAACCCTATGTGGAAGACTCACCCAAATATCTATGAGTGCTCATGGAACTTCGACAAAGGAATATTTTGAGGTTGTTAAATTTATTGAGAACAACGCCCCATTTGCTATGTTACTAGGAAAAAATTGGATTGAGAAGGATCATGCCATAAGAAAAGAAGAGGAAGTCTTAGAACATAAGAAGCAAGAATTAAAAGATTTCATGACTAGGAGGATAGCGCACTTGATTGAACAATAGGAGAACAAATCAAACTTGTTTAGAACCAGAAAATTGGATGTCGAAGTTGAAAGAACACACAAAGACTCACATAATAGTGAAGCACCTACCCCAGACAGAGAATAAGTATTACTCTCTAACCCTATGAAAGAATCTCAACAACGCGAAGTTACTATGCCAAAAGGAGATAAGAATCAGAATGGAAAGAGGAATACCGAGACAAAGGTCACAGGGAAGAAGGCTAGAAGAAGAGAGCAAAGATAGAAAAGTTGAAGAATGTTCTAGAGGGGACTTCGCAGAAGGAAGGTTTTCAAAAATGGAACTTCGTCGGGATATTAGAGCAGTGCAACATGGAACTTTGCCATGGTGAAGCAATATAACCGTTGAAGGCATTATGAACGTTAGACCGACACCCCGAATGGTTAGAACAATAGTTATGACCAGAAATATCACCATCAAATCGTTGGGACTGCGCCGCAACAGACATACCCACATTGATGAAGGCCTCTTGTCCATTGGAGAAGGTGCGTTACATCGCTGTCTACTTATTCCATTGACTGTTGCACCGAGAACACTTTTGCGAACTGTATCTGAGATAACAAAAGAACTTATTGCTACCACGCTGTGTTTATTGAGATCGACACTTGTTCTATTTCTTTGAGAGCTCATTCATCCACCTGAGTTATCCATTCTAAGTGTGTATTTTGGATGAAATCAATGTCGTAGAGAATTCGGTCAAAGAATTTCTCATCAATCTAATGGACGAAAAAGTAATGTCTGCAGGTATTCAAGCTTTGTCGATGAGAGGAGTGCAAGCCTCTCCGTCCAATGCTCACGGATCCGGACCATCCCGAGTTGCAACCGAGAAAAGAACTAAACATTGAGATGACTTGGTGAATGCGAAGTTAATCCCAACTATCCTTCTCGACTACATCCCGCCTCTGGGTGGCAGGGTGAGTCATGATAGTTTCCCAAGATACTTTGATTACACCCTAGTTACTGCGTACCTCTCGAAGGGGATACGTGCAGTTAGAACACAACAGGATAAAATCGCGACATCGAAATTCAACGATTTCAACCTAGGGGACCGCAAGAATTACAGTATGCTCGCTCCTCACAGATACTTGACTAGGACGAAGGGGAAGAACTTGAAAATAATCCCCCAACCATGGAATATGAACCTCGTGCAGTCCACCATCCTGAATGTGATGAAGATTCCACATTTTGGAAGGCACCAGGAGCTTAACACATGTGTTAATATCCTTCTATCATGTTACCATGGTGACTATCTATGGCTAGACAGATGCATCACAATTGATTCGACACTGATCCATAGGAGCACCGTTTTGAGCATGCAGGGACCTGTCCCATAGGACTTTTACCTAGGGAAGGCTGCAGATCGCACATTGGAATAGAGGATTCAAGACACATATGGCGATATAGAAAAGGGGATGCAAGGCTACAATGTAGCTTCCATCAAGAATGGCGCAGTGCACCTGTCCTGCCAGTTGATTGCATGAAAGTTGGTGAGAAAGAACAGACCTACACAGGTCATTGAGTTCATTGTTGACCTTGCCAGAAAATGTGTAGAAGGACTCCAAATGAACTGGATGAAGTACCTAGTCAACCAACTAGAATTGGATTTCTATGAAGCTCAGGATCGGGGCTACAAGTTCCATTTTAGCTAGTTACTGATCGACATAGAATTTATTGCTTGGGAGATACTGGAAGGTGCATCCTTCATGGAAATTGAGCCATTTGAACCAATCGCTACAAAGTTCACCATGCTCTGGTACTCGAGCAATATGGGAAAAGAGTGGCATTCGAATGCAGTATTCCACACATACTATCTCCAGTTGAAGAAGGCCATTGGGGTTGTCCCTCACATGATGTCGAACACCCTGAACTGGTTCATACCTCTCATGAAGTTCCACGTAGATCAAACTTTATTTATATTACCGCGTGCACAGACGAGCATAAAGAAGATATTCAATCATCCTATAAGTTCATAGAGGAGGACCTCAAAGAGATAACTAAGGAATGGTCTGAAGAGCTCCTTATTCCTGCTGACCCTGCAAAAATTTCCGATCCCAAACTAATTGGCATCTCGGAGGCCACTCATGAAGAAAATGACACACCTAGAACCAAAAAAAGGAAGAAGACCGAAGAGGTGCAAAACCTGAGCAGTGCATCAAATGAAACCGCTTTAGAATCACCTAGATGAGGAGGTGATGATGAAGTAGATAAGGAAGAGACCACTGGAAAATAAGATCAACAGAAGCAAGGTGAATTAACACAACCTAGGGATCTTGTTGATGAGACCGATCCCTCTAAGAAAAGGAAGGTTTCCCCCATGAAACCTACTTCCCGGAAGAAATCCAAAGCCACCAAGACTAAGTTGCATATTGTACTCATGCTCGATGACTTCAATTTCATCATCGCATTTGTATCGGATGCCTCACATGACCTCTTGTAAAACACTGAAGCCAAATAAGCAGCCATGTATGATAGGATTGAGGAAGAACTTAGAGGGGTACAGAAGGCCCTTCAATCCAGCTGCGCAGTATCCACTATGCCCCCACCATCAGAAGAACCAGAGTTGGGAGATGAGCCTGCCCAACTCCACAGAATAGCTGACGCAACTGAAGCTCTCCTTCATCGAGCACAAGAAGAGAAATAACAGACCACAGTGGCCCTGAAGCAAGCAAAAGAGGAAATGGCAGAGCAATGCCAAGTTGCACAACAAGAGAAAGATAACCTCCACACCAAGTTCAAAGAGGAGAGAGTGCAAGTCAAGCAAGAGAAAGAGCAGTTGCTTGTAGAGCATCTCGGATTCAAAGAAGTAGTCAGCAGAGCACTTCACTCTATGACAAGCTTAGAGAAAAAGGCAGAAGAACCAATGGAGCATAAAGTAGAACATATTGCAGAAGCTATCCAACAACTTCAATAGAGAATTGCAGACCTAGAGCTATGAATGGTGCCAAGTACCCTGTAGGACTTGTGAGACCAAAGAGAAGCCACTGCCCAGAGCGTAGTTGAGAGGATTAGAGCATTCACTCTGGAATGTAAACAAATTAGCAATAGAAGTGTACAAACCTGCAAGTGACTTACTGAAGATCCTGAACTAAAGGCACTGGAGTCACAACTCTAGGAGGAAAAGAAGAAAGCAACAATAGTACAGGCATAGTTGAAGCTCCTGTCAGTAGTTGAAAGGATGAAGCGATCCCAGAAATAATGCACTGCTCAACAACAGGTCCACACCATACAAAGAAAAGTCATGGAAGTGACTCAGAGGCTCCAACTAGTCCAGGACAAAGTTTGCTAATTGTTTGAGGATATTGAAGGCTGAGGAGTAGAGCTATAACAAGTAGTCGCTAAGGTCGAACAATGCTTAGAGGGATCGATCAATGAATCATTTATCCGAGAGTTCGTCGAGCAGGAGGCCTTGGCACAACAACAGGTCGAAGTAGCTCGAGGATTTTGAAGAATATATACCCACACCAGAGTGACTAAAGACGAGTCACAGGTGAGTGTTGGGGGCCTATTGGACCTTGACCAAGTTTTAAGGATCCTTGGTCATGTTTGACCTATTTTGGGACTTCTATCGCAGGATCTCGGCCCCTTGTTAGGGATTTTTGGGTTTTGGGCTTATGTAACAGGTATGGGAATGTCAGCCCATGGGTTTACACATGTTTAGGCCCTTTTTGTAATGTACAAATAGAATTATAGGTGATGTAAGAATCAGAAGAGAAAAGAGGAGGCTTTTGGTACCTTGCTAAGTTCTAAGTACAGATTGTAAATGCTTTGTGCATGCTATGTCAATAACTTGCGGAAGTAGGTGCAAGTGATTGTAAGAGACTATGAAAAGGATTTGTGCTGTAACTCAGGGAAGGAGGATCTAGTGAAGTGCGAGCATATATCCTGTCCTATGCATAGTAAGATCTCATGGCTCTGTGCTTGTAGAATATTGACAGAAGACAATAAAAGAGAAGAAGAGTTTGTGGACGTAGCCCCAGGTTGGGGGTGAACCATGTATATCCTGTGTTATGGTTTCATTTTGCATTATGGTTGTTTCATTGTTCATATGATTAATGATGTATGCTTAGATGAATATGATATGATATCTTAGTGTTGAATAATATGAATTAATGCTATATGTAACCTATGTGAATGTGCTTAGTATACTATATCTGGGTGAATATTGCACTGACCAATTATTAGGGTTTACCTGTGCTCTAAATCAAGGCTGAATACTAATGATCTATAACTGCTAAGTTCTCTGTCAAGGTGTTACAATCACAGTTCTACGTCCTAGCTAAGGTTGCAGACATCTGAGTCATGCAACCACCCTTGCCTCTACCTCAGGTGAGACTTCATCTGCTTCGCATATGTTACCGAAAGGACCAATAGTTAGGGTTTTGTTGGTGTGCTCTTGAGTGTTGAACTTGGGGTCTACCCCTGTGCCAAAAGGTATTATTTAACTTTATTGTTGCAACCACTTTACCCTTTAATTAATGACATGTAACCAATTAGGGGCTTCTTAACCATTCCTCAGGGCTTCCAACTTCATGAGGGCATATCTCCCTAACCACGAGGAACCATGTGCCATACCACATATCACCAGAAACATAACGACAAGGAATATCCATATATGAGTGTGTTACTTGGGTGAATGCAAGAAGTTCGTGGCTGAAAAATTTACAAGGCCATGAACAAGAACGTGCACTCGCAAGAACACGTGCGTGTTCCTAGGAACACACACACATTCCTACAACAATAGGTTTGGATGTGACTGAACCTCCATGTCGATTTCCACGTAGTTTAAGAATGCATGCATGCTCTTAAGAATGTGTGCGCACTCTTAAGAATGCGTGCACACTCTTAAGAATGTGTGTGTGCTCTTACTGGTGTTTTTTAATAAATGGCCCAAGAGTGATTTTGTGCATATTGTGCACAAAATCATGCTCACATTTCTCATTGGGAAAATAGAGTGAAGAGAGGAGGAAGAAAGGAGGATATTTCCATCGCCACTGGCATCATGTGTCTAGGTATGTTACATTTATATTAACTTTAATCCAATTTAGGCATTCTAATTTAGTATTTTTCTCCCAATAATATAAATTAAAAAAAATTGTAATTTAGTATTTTAAATAAAAAGGAAACTAATTTACATGTCGTGGATGTTAAATTTCAACATATACAATACAATGGAACCCCAATAAAATTTAAATCCCTCACAAGAAAACCAAGAAGATCAAAACCCCAACCCACCACCACCACCACACAATGTAAATAGTGAAATTGATGAGGGGTTGGTCATATTAAGAAACCTTGAGGAACAATCAAGGGAGACTAGAGAACCTAACAGAGTCTCCTTGGCCACTTCTTTGGACATCATTGTGTAGTCCATTGCAATTTCCCAAGGGAAATTGGCATCTATTTCTAACTATAGGGAAATAATGTACGAGTATTATATCATCGGTTTGGACATAAACCAAATCAAATAATTGGCCATTTCAAAACAACAAATATTGTCTATTTTTAGGGATCCTAGAAATGTACAAGAAGTACCATTTACCAGGAAATGCATATCCATTGATTGGTGCATCCATCCATAGATTAGTAAAAACTGGATGGATAAGTGGTACATGGTTTTTGATAAACCTCCTTGCAATAATAGGGATATTCCCTTATGTTTTTTGAGGAAATTATGGTTAAACATGTCAACTACTTTGACATTAGTGAATTCTAAGGGGTGGGTCGAGGGTTTGCACATGACTGAGAGCAGTTCATGCACGACCCCAAGTTAGGTCCCCTTACCCCTAGGTGAAGGCCTGATCCCCCTACCCAACATCCTCATGTTGTAGAGAACTTGCAACAAGTACACCTAGCCATCTCATCATTGACTAATAGCCTAGTGCAACACGGTAAATTTGTTGCACTATCTCGACCGGAGGTGCATGCCAGTGACATTGATATGGCGTTTGGAGCGTCAAAATGCACATGAGAGTAAAGTGAGGAGAGGCCACATGGACATAATAGTTGTCCATGTGAACCTCATAGATGCTCCAGTTGCGAGCAAACATGCTATGGGCCTATAGAGCCCACTAGACAACATAGCTTCATGGAGGAGGTTAGTATCTTAACCCTTTTTTTTGTTCTTCATTGTTATATATTTATTTTGTATTTTGGTGTATTTATATGCAATTGTTATGTCCCAACAACAAACCTTCTACACCTATTGATGCATTAGTGCCTAGCCCCACAACTGATGCAACAGTAAAGGAAATATGTTCATTAGGTGCACCATACACATATGTATGTATCACATTTGATAGATTCAACATAGTCATTTCTTTATTTTATGGCATCCTCAATTTTTTTATATGTTCTCTTGTTTCTACATGATTTGGCACCAGGCGATGTTGAGGATTGTCCATCTGGGATGGACAAGTCACCAACATCACAGGTATCATGTGTAAAGTTAAATATCATATAATTATCAAATTGTTTTTGTTTATGTTTTTGAATTTTAGTATATGGTACTAATAGTTCAATTTTATTCATATGTATGCAGACCACCAATATATTTTCTAGGTATAGCAGTATTGCACCCCATGGGCACCTAAGCATTGCTTCTGGGTTTCCTTTCTCCAGGTCCAAGGTGTTGGAATCACTTGTACATCCTATGAGGGTCCATCATATCCCACTTGTCTACCACCCACCTCCACCACCACTTTCAGTCGCATCGATAGATACTTCCATAGTAGAGGTTGTCTTAGAGAAGGTTGTACAAACTAGTGCTCCATATGCTAGTGAATCTCCATCGATGCCTAAGATATTCATGGTTAGATAATGCATTGATGATAATTTTTCATGTTTCATGAATTTGTTTTTACGCAGATTTGTTTAATTTTCTTGAATTGATAATTGTAACTGATGCAGGGTGGCATTGCAGAGAGATTAGGGTCACAGAGGAGGGTAACACCCTCACGATTAATAGTTTCAAATGCAGTGAGTTTTGTTAGGTTAAATTACAAAGTATCAATTTGTATGTCTATTAATTCATTGGTGAAAAAAAAATATAACATTATTTATGGTTTGTCCAGTCTCCAGAGAACCGAAGCACGTTGTTATGGGACTTATCGGTAAATGTGGACATAAACAGATCTCCCTAGATCCACCTATATCTAGAACAACACAAAACAAAATATGACGCTTTCCTTGAGTTCTAATCATTGAGTTTACTATCTAACAAGAGATGGGAAACATAGTCCCCAAGGTGTAGGACAGTCGATAATGGAGTGTGCTATTAAGGCACTCTGTGATGTTAAAGTCACTGGTTCTAAACCTACGGGGACAAAAAATTCATCCATGTTAGGGGTTGGTGTGGCTCAGGCCAGGTGCGATCCCTGGGTGATTTTGACAGCTTATATGCTCTCGAGTCGCGGTTTCTCAGCCACAGGTTAGTCCCACAAGTCACAGACAAACAAACAAACAAACAAAAAAGAGATGGGAAACATATCGTTTAAATATTGCTTCCTCTTGCCATCGTCATCCTAGATCCACTTCAATGCTCTTGTGATATTGGATCTGCAAGGGAACACAAGCCAACCAAAGTGAAAGCAATATAATATACTCAACGATAACTTATGCATGTGATCAAGGAATCATACACTAAAACAAAGAATGTTCTATGGGAAAGAAACATATCACTGTATCATATTAAAATGAAAGTGGAGATTACAACCAAAGCCTTGATGTTGCAAGTTCCCTTTTTGATGACCCTTTTCTCCAACATACACACTTTCTCTGGCCTTGAATGAAGAAGATCCACAATGACTTGATAAATTGAAATGAATCCCTCTAGTATGAACTGAAGTATAATTCCTCATCCAATTCTTAGCCTATTCAATATTAATCTTGCTTGAATCAACCTTAGCCTTTTCCATGAGAAATACCTCTTTATATAGGGGAAAGAGAGATGGTTAAAGATATTAGGATGATCCCACCAAATCAGAGAAGCGAGTAGGATCCCAACCATATGGATGCCACCTCATCTTCTAGAACATACCCTTCTAGAAATTTCGTGAAGTTTGACTCGTTCTTAGCCTTTTGACATCGTCGCACCCTAGCTGTAGAGAATCCTGTAGAGACTTTGCAAACCAGCTTTAGGGCATAGGGAAACGACCATGCATCGTCTCACCCTGCTTATGGTGTAGCCTGCGACGAACCTCCTAAATAAGGTTTTTGATAAGAGAAATTCAGTCACTTTCCTCTTGAAGAAAGGATATTTTGGGAACATGCACACATGTTGTCAATGGATCACTAAGATGACCAAAATAATGTGTAACAAAATTTCCCCCAAAGTATGAGGCTGGAACTCGTGACAGTCGAAATACTTTGTAGATGTGTGTCGAAAAAAAAGAGTGCACCAGTCGAGAACCTACAAACAATCAAGCATCAACATAATAATATACCATTGTCTGAGGTATGAATTCCCATACTTAGATTACAAAGTGTCAAATAATTCATGGCCACTAAATATACACAGTGGATCCATTTCATCGTGAATCAACATAGCCACCCATAATACACTGTGGATGTATGCTCTAAAAACTTCAAATTCAGACATAGCCAGAAGAAATACAAAGTGGATCTATGTTTCAATACAAATCATGAATACTCTGTTGCAGCCTAGACCAGAATGGTATGACCCAGGGTCTTCATTTCTGTCACCTCTAAGTAGAAATATAACCATGTGATTACAGGTGCTGAAGTCGAACATGGTAGAAACCACTTGATTATCGGTCAATGATTAAAACCATTAACAAGCACGAGGGAAATCACCATTGATGTCAATGACTCCCAAGGTACCCTAGTACAATCCAACAAGTGCGAATAAAGGAGTTGAAGTTGAACACTCGAGGGAATCTTCCAATCAGGGGCCAATGATGTGAACCCACTGTTGAAAGTGAAGAAACCTACCATTAAGGCATGCAGGCTCTAAGGTATTGAATGATTTCTAAGTTTTGTTCATGGATAATGAGATGAAGTGGAAAAGAAAAGACTCATCATAGGAGGGCCTTGATGTATTCCCCATCAATGACATGAAATAAGTAACATATTTGAGGTAGATCGGAGTATGAAGTGATTCGAAACTGACATAGGGAAGGACGACATGGTAGACAATTTATAAATGCAGATGGCCGACTCAATAGGAGGCTTGTTAAGGTTGAACTTCTCTTGAACATATGAATGAAATGAGAATGGTCTTGCTAGCATTGACTTGAGGAGGACCCAACATATGGACATGTGTATGGTTAGATGAGAGACAAATGGATTTCCCAACCCGAATACAATGATGAAAGGGGGTATCATGTTCAATGTGTTGGAAGATTGGTTGTTGTCATTGATGTCGACCCTAGTCATTGGTTTTGGACCACAATATTGATGAAGGTATTTGGACATGAAGGACACTGTACATGAATATACAACACCCATGGATGGATAATATACATCATGTTGTTTCCAGTGGTATGTGGAACATCACGTGGATCCTCATGGTTGAGGAGAAATGAATTTTTGAAGATGACAA
>JZKD02S1673935.1:280551-292377 GCA_000966675.3 Picea glauca
AGAAAATAACTCAGGAAGATTGGTTGCAACTGCAACAAGAAGACTGAACAACATATACATCCTAGACATGAAGAAGAGAGAGAAGACATAATCCACACAAAAGGATTCTAAGGAAGACAAACTCCCAAAGACCAAAAATAAGGATGAAGTATTATTGAGTGCCACATGTTCAAGGGGAGCAGCCCCAAAGAAGAGAGTTACATTTTTCCATTAAACTCAGGGGGAGCAACCCTACCCTTTTCCATTGATGTCAAAAGGGGAGAGAAATTGGGATCATGATGATATGGGGAGCATGAGTGTTTCCATCAATGAAAAAGGGGGAGATTTTTGGAAGATTGGTTTTTGTCATTGATGTCAACCCTAGTCATTGGTTTTGGACCTCAAGAGTGATGAAGGTATTTGGACATGAAGGAAAATGCACATGAAGATAAAACACCCATGGATGGATAGTATACATCATGTTGTTTCCAGTGGTATGTGGAATGTCATGTGCATCCTCATGGTTGAGGAGAAATGAATTTTTGAAGATGAGAAAATGAATTGAAGAAGGAAATACATGTAGGCCCTGAAGATAATTAAAGAAAAGAATTACAAAATAAGAAAGTGTCAGGTCGGCCCTATTGTTAAAAGGAAGTGACATAAATGGTATAAATAACTATCATTATACATTAATTTGAAATACAAGTCAAATTTAAGAGGAAATCAGAAGTAAAGAAGGCCGGATTTCAAGGGAGGATGAAGTCTTTTGGTGATGTGTTCTAAGGTATGCTATTTTCAGGTCATCTTACCATTTTCACTATAACAATTTTTATAGAATGATTCATATGGTGAAATTGATATGGTATTGAGAATACATGTCAAGGTACTTGTGGTAAAAGTTTCAGCTCTTGATTCACTATAATTATGGAGATACACTCTGTGGAAGATAGGGTTTTTGACCAGTCCTAAAGCTAGTCAATAAACAGGTGTTCTGGGTAAAACAGTCATAAATTATTCATAGAGAATCCAAATGACGTGGGAAAAATTTAATTGTAAATAATATGGACTGCAGTTTCTTTTGTGCGAGTTTCAGAATCTGATGTTAAATATTGAGCATGGGGCAATCTATACAAGTTCGGTCTCCTAAATAAACCAAAATTGAATAAGGTCTACCATTCTTTCTATAACTCCCTTTTGGGGAGGATTCAAGGAGTGCAAATTGGAGAAGTTTCTTAACATACATTGAGTAATATTATCTACAAGATCAGATTATTCTAAGAATTGAAGAATTGTAGAAGTTGAAGAATTCTCATGAAGCATTATAAGGTTATATGTGATGGTTGGTTGATGGTGATGATTTAATGTAAGGTTTTATTATCTCTCATATATTCTTCGGTGTAAGGAAAGGGAAATGATGGAGAGTTAAACCCTCTCTTGATATTGGAGGATTGTATCTTCCTCTTGGAGTCTTATCCCTCCCTTTACAGTTGGAAGCTGTAGCTATCTTTGGAAGTCATTACTTCCCTTGAACAATAACTATTGATTATTTCTCATATATTGTGCATGGTGTACTATGGTGTACTGGTGTAACTCTTATACTATTGTTCATTTCTCATTGGATATAATTGAATGGTTTAAGTATAAGTTGATTTTTTTTTAAAATTGTACTTGATACTGATTCACACCCCTCTCAGTATCAACACAATGTTAGAGTTAATTCACACACACACATAGGATTTATTTTTCCTAAGGTTTTTCCTTGTTTATTAGTCATAATTAGTCATTATCTAGTCTCCTATATTTTAGGGGAGAATATTCCACCTGGGGAATACTCTCTTTTAGTTGACACTTCAGTTTGACTAGTTGAGTTGAGTTTAGATGTTGCATTGGTTTTGTCACCATGAAACATTGGGATCATCACCATGATAATTTGACCTTGCCTTGGTATCATCACCAAAATGGTGCATTAGCCTTGATTCCCTGAGTTAACTCCTCACTACTCTCGATTCAGTCAGTTAACTAAAGACTAGTTGACTAGTTAACTCAACTAGGTGGCAGTTCACTCTCGTAACTACCTGAGAGACTAGACTAGGTGGAATTTCACTCCCGTAACTACTGGTGTGTGTCAATATCACTCTAGACCACCACTATGGTGCATTGGTTCTCCTCCAATGTGCACTCATTGAGCTATACAGAGTATATCATGTGTAAATTATTCATTATTCAGAACGGTTAATGGGAATTCTTTCATTATTTCTCTCCCTCTTCTTCTTTCTCAATTTCTCTCTGCAAATATGTGTAGTATTTTCTAGATAGATCTATTCTATGTAGGTTAAACACATTTACATGGTATTCGAGCCGACGGACTACTAAGCAAAAGATACACCAAATTTTTTTGTAGGTACAAAAGATTGAAGACAACACAAAGATGGATTTCCAAAAACAATTCATTCTTACACCTTACAACTATTTTCCATAGAAGGAGAAAATAGCCATACATCTTCGGACTAGAGGTTTGTATAGGTTAACCTTAAATATAGATATAGAACCGACATCATCCATAGAAAAATCAAAGTACTTAAATCGCATGGATGAGGCACTCGGAACAATTTGCAGTCTTATTTCTTCATATCTCCTTTTTCACATATCTTCCTGTAAGACTCCCAATGAATCCTAGACCACCTTGGAAGGGATCTTTGGAAAACAGGATGAGAAGAGGGGACACATGTTGGAGGTGGAGCTTCTCACATTGGATCCAAAAAGCTTCGAAAATATCCAATATTT
Source organism: Picea glauca (assembly GCA_000966675.3). NCBI lineage: Eukaryota > Viridiplantae > Streptophyta > Pinopsida > Pinales > Pinaceae > Picea > Picea glauca. The sequence goes on from JZKD02S1673935.1 coordinate 283,315, forward strand.
CTTTAAAAAATTGAAGGATTTACTGTCGCAACTCAAATCTTGCGGGGTTGATAAATCGTAGGAGGAGAAACAATGGGTGTGTCTTCTTACATTGGTTAGTTGCTCCATAAATTAGCAGGGGCAGTCACATGTTATAGAGAGAAACATCCTTGATGCTCTATTTGTATATGAAGCCATGTGCCTCAAATTTTTGATATTTTGGTCTTCGGACAAACACTTTTTGTAAAAAATTTATCGTTATATATATATATATATATATATGAGTTTCTACCAACTTACTTGTTGTATATACAAAGTGTGATTGGATTTTATAAATTTCTCAAATGTCTTTCTAACACATAATTAGATAAAGCATCTGTTAATGTATTTAGACATCTAGGAATGTGTTGATATTCGATGTAATCAAAATGATGTTCTAAGAGGTGAATTCCTAAATATACCCTCAACAACTTAGGACTTCGAATGGAGTAAAAATTACTCAAATGTAGGAATATTAACTGCTAATTGAGTCATACAATAAGATGAAGGATTCAAAGTGACAGAGAGTTGGTCAATAATTCGATGACTGCACTGTAGTCTGCAATATCATTAGTTGCATGACCAAGGTAAACACCATGTAGACTAATCAATTCATCTGTAGGTGCATAGATTTCCCAAGTAGCATATGCTAAGTTCTCAGTACTGCGACTAGCACCATCAAAGAAGCCAATGTAGGGTAGCGAAGACATCAACATATGGAAACCAAGCACAACACAAGGTAAGCAGTTGAAGGTCGAAACCAAACAACAAAAAATCACACAAGAGTATGATACACTAAAAGTACAAGCACTCATGCAAAAATGACTTAAGCATAGTACTTCTTTAAGTAAATCCCATTTCGGGGCTCACTCAAAGGGATTCCATCATAATCAAATACCTCATAAGCTCCCTTCTCCAACACATGTTTGACAATGTAAGGACCTCTCCACATGACCTCGAATTTACCGGCTCCTAGCAAGTCACAATCTTGTTCATAAAGAAGAACTAGATCACCTTTAGAAAAAACATGTGGCTTGACATGCTTTTCATATTAGGATTTAACACGTTTCTTCTGAGTTTCAATAACTAGGGCAACATTGCGATGGGTTTCATCTAGTTTCATAAAATACAAAATATGTTCTTCTTCAACAAAGGTATTGGGGATAATTTCAATGACCAGTTTCAAAGACGATATTTCACATTCAATCGGAAAGATAACATCGATACCATAAACTAGGTCGAAAGGTGTAAATCCTATGGTAGACTTAATGGATGTCCGATAGGCCCATAATGCTGAGAACAACATCATGTGCCAACTTGTCTTATGAATTCCTATCATCCGTCGAAGCATAGTAATGAGAACTTTGTTGATTGCTTCAACCTGACCATTGGCCTGTGGATAATAGGGAGTTGAGTTTTCATGGCAAAGACCCAACTTTTTAGTAAGTTCAGACATCATAAAATTCCGAAAATGACTACCATGATCGATAACGATAGCTTGAGGGAAACCAAACCAAGTAATGATATGATTGAATATGAACAATGCTACATTTTTCCTGGTGTTATCAAATGTAGGCATCGCCTCGACCCATTTAGTGAAATAATCCATAGCTACAATGATGTATCCATGCCCCCCGGTCAAGTGAGGGATAAATGTCATAAAGTTAATGCCCCACTTGGTGAATGGACCAATGGAAACTATATGATGTAAGGGAGCATGATGAGATATTATCTTGTTATTATAAGTTTGGCAAGCATGGAATTTCTGAACAATAGTAATGCAGTCCTTAAACAAAGAAGGCCAAAAATAACCCACTCATAATATCTTTTGGGAAGTGTCTTACCCATACATATGACCACCACATGCTTCAGAGTGACAATCATTCAAATCTTTCTCAACTTCATCTTAAGTGAGGCATCATTGAAAAATGGAGTCAATACCGCGGTGATAAAGAGTGTCACCAAGAATGATGTATTGGCGGGCATGATACCATATACGGCGATGATCCGTACTAGATAGATCGGGCCATAAATTTTTTGTCTGTATATAGATAATGATATATCTGTACCATGCGTCATCAAAATTGATCATAAAAACGGATTCATCAGGTAAGGAATCCTTTGCCACATTTTTTGTCTCAATGGAGGGAAGGTCACATATCAGTTTGGAAAAAACCAAAGATTTCTTAGTAGCGCGTTCAAACTCTAAGTCAAACTCTTGGAGAATCACTATCCATTTGGAGTACTTTCCCCCTATCAATTGTCAGGTGAGGATATGTTGCATGGGGTTTCAATCGGAAATAACAGTGGTTTTGCATAATAAGATATAATGGCGAAAATGTTGGACAACTTGAACAACTGCCAAGGCTAGTTTCTCCACATGTAGGTATTTGGTATCACTATTCGTGAGACTCCGAATCAAATAGTATATCACATGTTCGTCATGTGAATCATCCTCTGGGACTAACACCATGGCAATGGTATATTTCGAAGCAACTAAGTAGAGGAAGTAATCCTGACTATAGTCAGGAGGAAAAAGTAATGGTGTACGGGTTAAGGTAAGTTTCAAATCTTCAAAGGCTTTGTTTGTAGTATCATCCCATACGAACTCGTAACCTTTCTTGAGTAGCTAAGTTAATCCTTTCTTCATTTTAGTGTAATTGGGGATGAAACAACGTAAAAATTTTGCCTTCCCTTGCAAACTTTGGAGTTGGCGTAAAGTGGAAGGAGGAGGTAGATTAAGGATAGCCTCAACCTTCAAGGAGTCTACTTGAATCCTGTGTATTGACAAAATAAAACCAAGTAGTCGGCCAAACTCCAAACAAAAATGCATTTGTGTGGTTTTAAGCGGATATGATAATAATGACAACATACGAAAATGGCCCTCAAATGTGCCAGGTGATCTTGACTATGCATGGAATACGCTGGTAGATCATCAAGATAGGGTTGCACAATGTGCTTAATATAATGGAAAGTGTAAGACATAGCACATTGAAAAGTCATGCCAGCATTCTTGAGACCAAAGGGTAATTTCTAGTAGGCAAAGGTTCCCCAAGGGAAAATAAAAGTGGCCTTGTGTTGGTCTGCAGGTAAAATATTAATTTGATTATCGCTGGAGAAGCCATCCATCAAAGAGAATATTTCGCTACCGGCACAGTCGTTGATGATCTAGTCAACGAAAGGGGTCGTGCAGTTTTCCTTATGAAAAACCTTATTTATGTCTCTATAATCTACACAAATGTGGATAGTACCTTGTTTCTTATTCACCGGAACAAGATTGGATACCTAATCAGTCAAAGCCACGGGATAAACAAATCCAACTTTAAGACGTTTTTCAACTTCAAGATCGAGAGCAACATCTTTGCGTGGATGCACTGGGAGAAGTCTCTGTCGAATGGTTTTAGCATCTAGGTATGTCTTAATCTCATGTACAATGATATCAAGATCGATGCCTGGCATCTCTTCATAACTCCAAGAGAAAACATTGTAGAATTCTTGGAAAATGGATTTGTATGTATGGACCTCATCAGTAGAACACAAGGCCCCAATATGAACATTCTCAATGACTCTAGGTTTAATGGATATGTCGAGAGGGACGGTAGGTGAAATTTTTCTCAAGTTCCCTTCATACAAAACATCGTGTCTTGACTCAACAACTGAATAAATAACCACAACGGTTAACAAAGTTGAAATCCGTTGGTAACTCTCTATGGTATCATGTTCTAGGAAGAGAATGGATCGATGATGCCCATCGTCCCAGGGAGTGTCTTCCATAGACATGACTGGCATGATCATCTCATTAGTAGGAAATATCACGTGAAAAGGATTAGGAGATGAATCACAGAGAGAAGGAGAGGAGGGTGTTGCAGATTGAATAGCTTGGTAAGCAGATTTGACCGAACTTAAAGGCATATTATCGCCATAACGGAGGTAATCACCAGGGCTAGGTACTACCCATGGGTCATATGACATAGGGGTTTCACGAATAGTGGTGGATATCATGTTAATAGAGGCAAAAAAAGGAGGGGAAATATCAGGTGGTGGGATTGGAAATGTACCCATCAAGGTTGAATCTTTCAAAAGACCCACTCCGACATTCTCGTAACTAGGAGGTGTCTTCGAGATAAAAGGAACATTTCTAGTAAGGGAATCAGAATTAAAGAAGGCCAGTTGGTCAAGAGTAACAACCTTTCCTTGGTGTGGGAAACATAACACAGGAAAAATGATAGACACAACTGTATGCATGGAATCAATCCAGCTATGTCCAAGTAAAATGTTGTAATCAAGAGGTGCATCAAAGACCTCAACCTCGACATTGACCGATTTACCTTCCAACGTAATAGACGATGACGGAAGAACACTTTAGATTTTAAAGCATGTACCATTGAAGGAATTAAGTGTATTGTATGATTCAGTGAGGGTAGGAGAGCCAATGTCTTTCCAACAAGTGGTGGAAATGATGCAAGTCGAGGATTCTTCATTAATAACAGTTCTACAAATATTCTTGTTTTCAACAACAACTTGGATCTGAAATGCTAACTAAGGAGGAAGCCTTGGAATGTGATATTCCAAGTCAAAAATTATTAAATTGGTATCTGTGGGGTCAATTCCACCAATGGACTTTAACAATGCCTTTCATTGGAAAAATTGAAGGACTTCGAGAGCTGACATCGGAGAGGGTGCTTACGCAAGATCTTCTACAATACTGTAATTTTTGGCAGCACGAGTGTGAGGATTGAACATAGACTTTCAAACAACACCCTTGGGGGGAGGGAGAATAACTGTATCGAGACCCGGTCCTTTGAGATGAAGAGGACTGTTTGTAGGTGAAGTTGGAGGAGAAGGTTGAATCAACGATGGTGGTATATCATTAACTTTCTCTTTTGACGAAGACTAATCTTTGGCCCGAGTTGCAACTACAACTTCGTTCTTTTTAGAATCACCAGTACACATAAGGACATAAGATGAGGTAGAAGGATAAGATTGGTCATTAATGACCAGTTGGCCTTGCTTCTAATAAGGGAAAGATTGCGACAAAATGACAGGTGTAGAAGGCTTCACAATCCCTTGGAGGAACTTAGTAACCTCATCATGTCTTGGATAATATTTCGTGTAATGATCGTCACCACAAATAAGGTAGGGGTAACGAGGTTTACGTTTATCTTTATCATCAATGGTTTGTGTTTTGGATTTATCAGATTGTGGATTATTATTCTTGTCCTCCTTATTCTTACCCTTTCATTTTGTTTTATTTTGATTCTTCCTGGTAGGTGTGGATTGAACATAATTAACCTCAACAGTCTTACCGGTGGAAGGAGTAGGAGTAGGAGTATTTTGTGCATTAGAATTATTAGATTTGGGATTGGCATGGATGGTGTGTGAATACTAGGTCTCAGCATGAAAGATTCCAATCACACCATCAATAGCATGAGAAGCCGTTGGAGGTGTTGGGGTAAGATTTGTGGAAGGAAGAGGAGCATCAGGGATCAAATCGTAAAGTGTTCCCATTTGCGAATAAATGAGATTGAGATACTGAGCACGACTAATTGCATGCTCTTCAGTGACAACACTCCCCATGGAGACATCACGAGCGATAGGTCCAATGAGTGATTTTGTAAACCACTCGGCCAATAGTTGATCAGGAAGGGGAACTTTGATTAAACGTCTTCTCCTCCTCCACTCATGGATGTGATAAGAAATATGAGTGAATGCCGATCGCTTGAAAGAAATCAAAATTTTGGTTCTTGTCTCGTATCGAATTAGCAACTGGTAATGTGTCAAAAAGGCCATGGCTAGGGTTTTAAAGTCATTGAATAAACCTCGTGGCAAATTGATGTACTATTTTTCTACCGAACTCGCGAGAGTTCATTGGAAAATTCGTAATCTAATGGAGTCATCCATCAAGGAGTTGGACAAACACCACAGATGAAAAGTCATAACATGATTATTCATATCTTCTCTTACTCTACTGTCAAATTTAGGAATATTGGACGGTAACTTGGCTGGTATGACGGGACAATAAGGAGAATGTAAGATAGGATCATTCAAAATCCTAGACAGATCAAGTAAATCCAAAGTGGTAAGGAAAGGAAACTATTGATTCACTTATGGAAACTTGTAGTTTTGAGGTGGAAGCCCTGTAGGTATACCAGTAGGACCATAAGCAGTTTTCAAATAAGGAGACAGTCCAAACATATTTGGTTGTGGAGAATTTTGAGGCACATAGCCCACAGGGTTGGGTTGATTAGGGGGGTTCCCTTGAAAAGGAACACTAGGTTGACTGTTCTGACCCCAAGTGAGATTCAAGGAACCTGGATATGGTTGAATGAGGTTGGAGGGTACAAAAGAGTTAATTTGAGGACTGGATGTGGTTGACTGAGGTTGGAGGTTGACTACCTCCTTATTTGAAACTATCTGTTCACTTGTGGAAACTTGTAGTTTTGAGGTGGAAGCCTTGTAGGTATACTAGTAGGACCATAAGTAGTTTTCAAATAAGGAGACAGTCCAAACATATTTGGTTGTGGAGAATTTTGAGGCACATAGCCCACAGGGTTGGGTTGATTAGGGGGGTTCCCTTGAAAAGGAACACTAGGTTGAACTTTCTGACCCCAAGTGGGATTCAAGGAACCTGGATATGGTTGACTGAGGTTGGAGGGTACAAAAGAGTTAATTTTAGATGTTCCCCCCCATATGGTTGTAGATTTCCATGGAAAGGAAGGTTCCAAGGTTGATATTGTAACACAGGCACACTCTGTGCATAAAGTGGGTTATGGACTCCAACCTGAAGTTCCCCACAAGTTGAGGTTGTGCCCCAATATGAGATTTAGCCCCAAATTGAGGTTGTCCTCCAACTTGAGGTTGCGCTCCAATAGGAATCTCAAAACCAGAAGTGATAGGAAGACTGGTGCCTCCAGGAGGATTGGAGCCACTAGAGCCAAGATTATGAAATCCTCCTAACAAGGGTGGAGGAGGAGCATAAGGCCCTTCGGGAAGTACCTGGGCAGGTGTAGGAACAAACTAACTTGCAGTGTTATACCCAGGAGGAACAAAAAGTATAGAACCTCCGGAGGGAACCTGGGTAGGGATAGAAACAAAAGTATTCAAAGATCTATACCTAGGGGGAAGTGATGGATTTGGTATAGATGGAAGTGGTGTTCCAATTGGAGCTTGGGTAACAACCACATTTCCAGTAGAAACCATGGTAGCTCGTGGGACCATAGAATGGGCCATCTGGAGAGGAAGGATCAAGTGAGAACCGACCAACAACTGGTCTGAAACGGTGGTGACACTACTGGTAGTACCAGTAAAATGATCTAAAGGTACTGTATAGGTAACAAATGGTTTAGGAATTTGTGATGCCATAGGTTGATCAGGACTAGCTCCTAGGTTACCGTAAATATCATGTACTGTCAAAGGGATAGAACCAAAATTAGAAGTTCCAACAGTGTGAGCTGGGGTCCTAAATGATTCACTTTGAAACAGTGAATCCTCTACTCTAGATCCTACGATAGGTCCAGTAGGTACTTCAGTATCATCAACAATAACAATTTCTATGGATGAGTTCACCTGGGGTATATGTGGATTTCGTAGAACACTAAATGTAGGATTGATAGGGAGGTGGAAAGCCTATAAGGAGTCTGAAACAATTCTAAATCCCTCCAAAGAGTGTGTGCTTCAAACTTCAGAAGCTACTTCATTGTTGACTACTCCCTTAGGAGAGCCTTCTGGTGAGTTAGGAATCAAAGGTTGGTAGCCTTCCAGATCTTTCGGGGGCATCCCTTGCCTCCTACGTGAACGACGAAGGCCAATGTTGGATGAACCAAGTAAAGAACGAAAAACATCTATGGCCAACTAGATAAAAAAAACAACACTCACTAATAAAATCTAGGAATCAAACCAAGCAAACAAACCTTCTTATTTCGAAGCCACTAGTTGGTGATGAAATCCAATGTCGTGAAATCAAGACAAGAAGGGGTTGGGATAAGCAGGTGGAAAAGTTATGTTGACGACCTGCTTAACGGACTTACACCCTGGTGCAAGATCCCACACATAATCTTGGGTATACCCTCCAAGGAGCCCAAGTGAGTTTGGCTAATGTTGATTCCAGGTACCATGAAGACTTGCCCCTCCACAGTCACCTTGTGTAAAGACCCTGAAGAGATAGGCTACTAAGGTTACCAAATACAACAATGATTCCTGGGGAAACAGTCGACAGTCCGATCCATGCACAAAGGCAGGGTATCTAGCCTGACATCAACTCGAAAGGATTCCACTCATAATTGTGGGTATACCTTCAAGTGACCCCCAATAATACATGCAATATCTACACCAAGACCAACAAAGCAGGGTGATTAACTCTGCTAGTATTAATACGACCTCAGGTTTGACCCTTGTGTGTGAAGGGATTTCCAAGACAAAATGTAGCAATTGGATTTTAATTCTCCCTATCACAATATACTATTGTGTGTTTTGATCATTTGGAGAGTGTGCCTTACAACCTATTCCAAAGAGGTATCCTAGCTAATGTTGGTGAAAAAGATCCCTAGAAAATAAAAGTTACTAATAAATTTTAAATTTACACCGTATTTTAGAGGTTGTTGCTTACTCAAAAAGGGAGATGCATGTGAAACTATTGATGTTGTGACCTTGACCCGATAAAATGATAAAAGAGATGAATGTGCAATTTTTATTTCAATGAAATCTAGTTACAGTAGGGAGAAGGTATTTCTTTTGAAGTACAACAAGCTACAAATTGCAATTTATTAATTCCGAATGGACACAATTCCAAATAATCATGAACTACAAATGTTAAGAACGAAATATCAATATAGCATAGAAAAACCTCAGAAAAAGTACTCAATGCCTTGAAAAAGAGATAATTTCAGATAATAAGCCTCTTCAAGGGGGCAACCTCCTTTTACCCCACTTAGATGTTCAACTACAAGATGATTCAAAATGAAAATGTCTCCTTGGTATATATAGGAGACTAGGAGGTATAATTACAACTAATGGCCTAAAGCCGACATAAATAAAATAACATTACTA
>JZKD02S1673935.1:381075-398545 GCA_000966675.3 Picea glauca
GAGGAATGGGGGGAGATAAAGTGGGGAGGGGTAGATGTATGATATAGAGAACAAAGAGATAGTGAGAGGGAGGGGGAGAGAGAGAGGGAGGGAGGAGTGATCCATATTATTTTGGAACAAAATGAGAGTGGAGATATAACACATAAATAAACAAAGATATTGTGAGAGAGAAAATAATATAAAAAATATATATTGGATATAGAACAAGAGGAATAAATATATAGTAATACACATTTTCTATTAATGAGTGAAATGTACAAAACTGTAGAAATATAGAGTGAAAGACTTGCTAGAATGGTGGCATCATATCTCTGAGAAGAGATGTGACAACTAATCGCATTCAAAAGAATATTATTGTTATAATGAGTCTCCAAAGGCCTTTTTTAACATAAATAAAATCCAAAACCCTAACCCTGGAAGATGAAAAGCCAACACTTTTGTGGACCCTGTTTTGGGTAGTTTGGTGTATCAACTTCCCGGTGGATGTAACTTTGGCATATGATCTCCATTTGGAGAACACAATAGATCATTTGAAAGGTATCATTGAGGAGATTCATTTTTGGGGATCAATCATGTTCTTTGGCTTTAATTGAGGTGCTCTATACCAAAAAAACTTCATTTAGGCCCTCAAAATGGCCTCGTAAGTTTAGGAACTGAAAAACTGCTAAAAATAGTAAATTTCCAGAAGACTGTTTTGAGCCAGTTGGAATAGTTGGTTGGCCACCAATATCCACTTGGATCAATCCTCCCTCCTTAGGAATAAATGGTCTCCATTGCATTTAGTTCCCAGGGGAGAGGAAAAAGCATTTTTTGAATATACATATTGATGAGTTGCTTGCCTTGCTGGAGAAGTTGTGTTGCTTAGCTTGTTGAAGGCTATCATGAACCCATGGTTGGAAGGTTTGGACCTTTTGAACCAATATGGACACATGATATTACTGTGTGCAGAAGGAATCCCTACATTTCATTCAATCTTGTCTACCTGCTTCTGTTGGATAGAAGGTGCTTGGACTGATGCTATAGTGGTTGCGATGTTCTTTTGTTCACCTTTTGAAAACACTGTGAAGAAGTTGAATTTTGCAGTGTGAGATACTACCTTGCGACACTGTTTAGGTGGGACAATATTTGGAAATACCTCTAGTTTCCTATAGAGATGACCCCATATAGTAACAATGACACTATGGGGTCGATACTCATAAATAACATGGCACTTCCACATATATGGCTGGCCCAAAAGAACATCACATACATCTAGTGGGGAAACATCACATAATACCTCATCCTTGTGTTAGCACAAGAATTTGCAGCTAGAAGAGGCATGCCTCTCCATAAGCAACTAAATAACCTCTAGAGGCATATACAGGATTCTAACCTATCAACTCAAAGTTCTTGATTAGTCTCATCATACACAAGAGCACAAACATTCCACAGTGCCATGGCACTGAGGAATTGTCTATATGGCATGGTCTACCATTTTACTACCTAAAATGCTGCTAGATCTCCTAAGACTAATGAAATTGCTAATACCTGAGGTTGCTACCCATTCTGTAAACATTCAAGTGAAGGTGTTGGTGTGAAAAGTCACTCCTGGATTGCAACAAGAGCAGAGCTCAATGCCCATTAGTTATATTTCACAAATAATTTAATGGGGGTGGTCGAATGGATAGAGACCCAGAAAAGTATAGCTTTAGCTTAGGAAATCAGGTCTGGCATGTAGAAAACAAGGGAGGTCTTGATCCAACTTCCATCAGTAAGCTGAGTATAAGGTGGGTAGATGGAAGACTTGGTGATAAGAGTGAGGAAGACTACCTCGGGCATCAGGCCTTTGACAGCTTGAGGAGGAAAAACTCAAGAAACAAGACCCTCTTGGTCTAGAGTTTCAAGGAACTGAGAGGTGAATCGACTGGATCCTCCAATTTCGAGCCATTTAAGCATTGAGAAAACACAAGAACTGATTAGAAGCATTGAAACTATTACAGTGATCCAACTTACATCATCCTATAACAGCGCAACTCGACTGGATCCTCCAATTCCGAGCTGTTCTAACATTGTGGAAACAAAGAAATGGCAAGAGGCTGACATCCATAAAGGCAAGAAGTCTCAAATGCCAATACATAACCAGAGCGACCAACGCTTCATCAAAACTTTACAATGGGGAGCCTAGCTCAACCATCGACCTTTGAAAAATATCAAAACTAAGTATATATACTCCTAAACATTTGCCCAACAGAGGTGTCCTGGACTTTCAGGATGGGGCGTCTCTTCAATCAAATCTGGCCTGCACTCCTTTGTCATATGCCATCTTAACTCTGCATGGCTCATGCCAAGGGCTAAGTGCTTAAATGCTGAATTAGCATGCGCGGGCTTCCCTGGTGAGTCAAGGACTTGGCATGGCTTCCGTGGAAAAAACGAGTATAGAGGACCATCTCAGGTAGACTTCCTGCTGGGACATCCATACCTTGCAATTAATGAGTGAGGCGATGTTTCAACCACCCCCTCTCTTCTTCATTCATTCCAAGAAGGTATCAAGATTGAGATCAAGTCGAACCGGCACCTGGAGAACACAGTGATCCCTTCTGCAGCAAAATCTGATGCTTCGGCCCTTTGCGCAGTTCTTTCTATTGCCCCCAAGTGACCACAAGCTGTGAGCCTGTGACTATCTTCAAAGGCTCTTTTGGCATTTTGAGTTTCATGGATGGGAGGAGGCTACTCCTTGTGCTTCGAAGCTACGAAAGGTGAGGTGGCGACATAGCCTAATCACGCGCCACGCATCCCTCTAGATGGATGGTCCTGATCATCTCAGCAATAATGTGGGCCTGGGTCCTGGATGCTTTCGGCGCTTCGCATATTGCAGCTATGAAGGAGATTTTTCTTGTGCTTCAAAGTCATGATGGGAAAAAAGGTGAAGAGCCTAATCACACACCACGTGTCCCTACTGAATGGATGACTGAGATTCTTTCGATGCTACCGTGGGCCTACCTTGCCACGCGATAAATGTTAGTGCCCCTTCTCTAGGCCTGTTCCTTTGTGACCAGGCACCAAAACCATGGGCTTAACTCTGGGCGCTTTTGGTGCTTCAGGGTTTGGGGCTTTGAGATGTGAAATGACAAGGAGCCCTTATCCTTTGAAATCCCAAATGTCGACATGACCTGATCGCGCACCACGCATCCTTTTGGATGGATGACTAAGATTATGTCAGCATTCTTAACCCGTCTTATTGGATGATGTGCACCAACACCCCTTTCCCAAACTCATTCTCCTATGATCGGGTGCCAAGACCATGGGCCCAACTCCTGGGTGCTTACAACGTTTCAAAGTTCGGGGTTTTGGGATGTGAAATGATGAGAAACCCCTCACCCTTTGAAATCTTGAATGTCGAAATGCCGACGTGACTAGATCTTGCGCCACACATTCTTCTGATCAATGACTGAGATGGCTTTGTCATAAAAAGGGGGCTATCTCCATTCCCAGGCTCGCTTGACGTGACCTGGTGCTAGGACCATGGGCTCAAATTCAAAGGTACCTTCGACATTTCGCATTTTGACAACTTCAACTGCAGTGGATGGGAGATCCCTTGTTTCTTAAAATGTTGATCCCCAAAATGTTGATTGGTTTCCACCTGCCCCAACTGGGATGGCCTAGATTTGCCTTGACATATGGGTGCTATCTCTTGTGATAAATCTCGGGCAACTTGGTAGCCCCAAAAACCTGATGACCGTCAATTTTCTCTATATATGAATCTTTGCCGTTGAAATCAGACTGCTCACTCGCCTGCTTGCATTTTCCACCCGAAATGGATTTTTGTACACTACGCTCGGTGCTTAGGTTGCAGCCTTTGAATAAAACATGCTTGAACGGTTTTCAAATATCTCTTCCATACATCTACGTCAGTGGCCCGAAACTAGAAGAAAACACCATCTTTCAATAATTTGTGCTAACATTAGGCTCCATGGGGGATATAGTCGTCCCTGTGATGCTCTAAGAACTCTTTTACAGTTCCAATGCCTTACTATTGGGCTATGGAGTCTGGCGAAACATCCTGCTGAAAATATAGGCTGAAAAGTAAAAGTAAAAGTGAAACAATAAAAGTACATGCTAAAAAGAGCTTATTTATGTACATTCCTAGACTAATAAAATACTTTACATGGGGCTAGGTGAAAGAAAACTTCCACCATAGCCATTCAAGAAGCTTCTTGAATATAATCTCCTTCCTTCTATCGATGATGGATAACAGACAATGTAACTAGAACATCAGAATGGTTACATCCTTTAATTCATCTTCAAGGGCTGCCGTGAAGATGAAGGTGGGTGGCTCCAAGGCATAAAGGAAATGCCACTCCATGTACTTGCTGACAGGGTCATAGAATGAGTTTCAAATTCCAGAAAATGGGTGATAGACAGCCTCCTCTGCTACACAGTTGTTCACATGTGGCTGAATACCTTTGATAAGAACAGGTGGGTGGACAACTGATGTAGGCTCATTGCTCTCAAGCGGTGGTTGCTCGCTGACTGGCTCTGGACAGAAAATATTCTACTCCTTTGGTTCTTTCTCCTCTTCTCATTGGCTCTCCCCTGGGTCAGATTTGTATTCATTATAAATAGGGACCATGGGATGGCTCTGCTTGCTGTCATGTCGGTCAGTGTCTTCATGGTGATCAAATGTAGGATAAGCTTGTTGCTCATCATCACTATAATATTCATCAAAAAGGGGCTGACCTTCATTTCTATGTTCCTCCTCCAGAATAGTGATCCCGTCAAAAATATCCATTTCAGGGACATTGGTATATACTACTTCTGGCTATTCATACATAATTTTTTTCTCTTTAATCCCAGGTAAAAATATATCATGAGAAACCCCTTGAAGGAAAAGAGAAAAATCCTCCTCCACAACCATATCTTCCTTAAAAACGGGGAGGTATTCGTCATCGTAAGTAGGGCTGCTAGGAACATCTGCTTCAACCTGATACCTAGGTGAGCCATCTACTATAGACCACATCTACTCTATAAACTCATAATTTTCACAAGAGGCATGTTGATCTTTATGAACATCTAAAAGAACAGGTGCATCTGAAATAATGTCAGATGCTTCCATTCTAGGGCTAGCATAATTAATATCATTCAACACCTCTATATTTTCATAGCAAATTCTTTCCTCTACAGTAAAAGCTTCATAAAAAACATGGTCTACAGGGCCAGTAGAGGCTTCATGAAGCAAAGAAAACTCCTCACAACATTTTTCATACAAACAATCAGCTGGATAGTAATCTTTAAAAAATGAATTGAAAGCTGTATGAAAATATGTCAAAGAATGGATGCTTGCAGTGGGAAGAGATCGACACCAATCAAGAGAAGCTCCCTTTAATGAATACCTGAAAATCTTAATTTGGACATCTTCATGCATGATATTAAGTCAATGAATAACCTCATGAAAGTCCAGTAAATGCTCAGCTGGTATCTCTGAAATTTTTTCTTGAAATTCAGGGAGGATATATTCCCATTTATCTCTATCTGGCAGTGGATTAGGAAAACCAACTATCTTGGAAAGGTCACGGAAAGCCAACCTTTGAGCTAAGATATTTTCCATATCGAGTTAGTGGAGTCGCCAATCGATCCTCGAATCATGGAGTCGCCAGCTGAAATATTCGCAGCTTCGAATATGCTTGGTCCTTGTTCACCATCAAAGGCTAGATCTTACTTTGTTGTTACCCCAGGAAGCTTCTCAGGCTGAGAAAGAAGCTGCTGAAACCTTCTCGAGAAAGCTCCTCTGGGTCAGCTTTCAGGCATGCTAAAGTAGCTGCAACTGAAATAGTGATGTGGAAACCTTGGAGTCTCCACAGTGGAGTCGCCAGGTGCACAGTAGCAATCTCTAAGGGCTCTGATGCCTGATGCACCTTTAGAATCAAAGGCTCAATGTTGTTCAATCCCAGGGAAAATATTCAACTCTTCCCCAGCAACGGCGCCATAAATGTTGTTGTCGGAAGTCACTCCTGGATTATAGTAGGAGAAGAGCCCGATGCCCATCAATTTTATGTCATGAATAATTTAATGGGTTTGGTTGAATGGATAGAGACCCAGAAAAGTATATCTTTAACTCAGGAAACTGGGTCTAGCATGTAGAAAACAAGGGAGGTCTTGATCCAACTTCCGTCAGTAAGCTGGGTATAAGGTGGGTAAATGGAAGACTTGGTGAGAAGAGTGAGCAGGACTATCTCAAGCATCAGGCCTTCAACAACTTGAGGAGGAAAAACTTAGAAAACAAGATCCTCTTGGTCCATAGTTTCAAGGAACTGAGAGGTGACTCGACTGGATCCTCCAATTCCAAGCCATTTCAGCATTGAGAAAACACAAGAACTGATTAGAGGCATTGCAACTATTATAGTGATCCAACCTACATCATCCTATAATAGCGCAACTCGACTAGATCCTCCAATTCCAAGATATTCTAGCACAGTGTAAATAAAGAAATGGAAAGAGGCTGACATCCATAAAGGCAAGAAGTCTCAAATGGCAATACATAACTAGAGAGACCAACGCTTCATCAAAACTTTACAATAGGTAGCCTATATCAACCATCGACCTTCAAAAAATATCAAAACTAAGTATATATACTCCTAAACATTTGCCCAACAGAGGCGTCCTGGACTTTCAGGATGGGTCGTCTCTTTAATCAAATTTGGCTTGCACTCCTCTATCATACGCCATCTTAACTCTGCATGGCTCATGCTAAGGGGTAGCTGAGCCCTTAAATGATGAATTAGCATGTGCAGGCTTCCTTGGTGAGTCGAGGACTTGGTATGGATTCTGTGGAAAAAACCAGTATAGAGGACCATCTCGAGCAGACTTCCTACCGGGACATCCATACCTTGAAATTAATGAGTGAGGCGAGGTTTCAACCACCCCCTCTCTTCTTCATTCATTCCAAGCAGGTATCAGGATTGAGATCAAGTCGAACCAGCACCTGGAGAACATGATGATCCCTTCTACAGCTAAACTCGATGCTTCAACCCTTTGCACAGTTCTTTCTATCACCCCCAAGTGACCATGGGCTATGACTCTATGCCTATCTTCAAAGGTGCTTTTGGCATTTTTCGTTTCATGGATGGGAGGAGGTTGTTCCTTGTGCTTCGAAGCTATGAAAGACGAGGTGGTGACATATCCTAATCGCATGCCACACGTCCCTCTGGATGGATGGTCCTGATCATCTCGACAATAATGTGGGCCCGGGTCCTGGATGCTTTCGGTGCTTCGCATCTCATAGCTATGAAGGAGATGCTTCTTGTGCTTCAAAGTTGCGATGGGTGAAAAGGCAAAGAGCCTAAGTGTCCCTGCGGAATGGATGATTGAGATGCTTTCGACGCTACTGTGGGCTCGCCTTGCCACACGATAAATGTTAGAGCCCCTTCTCCAGGCCTGTTCCTTTGTGACCAGGCGCCAAAACCGTGGGCCCGAATCTGGGCTCTTTCGACGCTTAGGGGTTTGGGGCTTCGAGATGTGAAATGATTTGGATCCCTTACCCTTTGAAATCCTGAATACCGACATGACCTGATTGTGCACCACACGTCCTTTTGGATGGAAAAATAAAATTACGTTGGCATTTTGAACCTGTCTTATTGGATGATGTGTGCCGGCACCCCTTTCCCAGACTCATTCTCCTTTGACCGGGTGCCAAGACCGTGGGCCCAACTCCTGGGTGCTTATGGCATTTCAGAGTTAGGGGTTTCAGGATGTGAAATGATGAGAAACCCCTCACTCTTTGAACTCTCAAATGTCGAAATGCCAACATGACTAGATCTTGCGCCACACGTCCTTCTGATCAACGACCGAGATGGATTTGTCATAAAAAGGGGGCTACCTCCATTCCCAGGCTCGCTTGACGTGATCTGGCCCTAGGACCATGGGCTCAGCTTCAAAGGTACCTTTAGCATTTCACATTTTAGCAACTTCAACTGCAGAGGATGGGAAATCCCTTGTTTCTTAAAATGTCGATCCCTGAAATTTTGATTGACTGCCACCTACCCCAACTGGATCAGATGACCCAGATTTGCCTTGAAATATGGGTGCTATCTCTTGTGATAAATCTTGGGCAACTTGGTAGCCCCGAAAACCTGATGACTGTCGATTTTCTCTATAGATGGATCTTTTTCGTTGAAATCAGACTGCTCGCTCACTTGCTTGCATTTTCCACCCGAAATGGCTTTTTGTGCATTGCACTCGGCGCTTAGGCTGAGGCCTTTGAATAAAACACGCTCAAACGGTTTTCAAATCTCTCTTCCATACATCTATGTCAGTCGCCCGAAACTATAAGAAAACACCATCTTGCAATAATTTGCGCCAACATAAGGTGATACCTAAATTTTGACAGGATACATAGGTGAGAGCTACCCAAATTTTGACAGGATACATAGGCGGGCGCTACCCAAATTCACTACCTAAATTTTGATAGAAACCAAATTGTGCAAAGACGTTTCTGTCAGTTTTGAGTGAAAAAATTAAAACTTGTACTATGAACAAAGGGGAATGATTTTTTGAAAAATGGAGGAGGTTTTTGTTCATCACATACCAAATAATAAAAACCTCTCTCATGTTTTCAAAATTTTCTATGGTTAGAGAGTTATTTGACATAGAAGTGGTGTTACGGAATGTGCTGCTGAAACTCTGTTTTAAGACTGTTGAACTCTGTTCAAGCACTACTGAAACTTTGTTCAAGCACTCTTCAATCTATATTATAGAAAGGATCTTTGTTATGTGGTTATTCTTCTATTTGTTTACCTTCTATTATTCTATCCATATTTTCATAAGCCTTTTGTCTGGTAGGCAACTTGATTTCCTTTGATCTATAGGATGTTGTGACTCCATGCCCAATGGAATGTATTGTAGCAGTCTAATGCCCTCCTTTTTACTCTTCTCTTTATGATCCACCTATTTAATCTATTTTAATCCATTTACATTTCTATTTTACCAAGCTTACTCTCATTTGCATTATGGGAGTGACTCTTGGAGAGATAACATAATTGGCACCGTTGCTAGGGAAGGAGATGAATGAAAAATATTCCCTGGGAGAATGACATTGATTAGATCCATCTTTTGATGGTGAACAAGGGCTGGTCACATATTTAGGACTGCATCATTCACCTATTGACTCCAAAATCAAAGATTCCACTGGGGAGGATCCTTTTGACACAAAGATGAAATCACACAAGGGAAAAACCAAGTATCAATTTATGAGTTTTCTTCATGAACTATTGTTGTTCTTCATCAACTCATTTTTTCTTTTCCCTTCGCATGTAAAGAGGAATATCTAGTGTTTTTTTTATTCATATGATCATCAACATACTTTTTTATATCCATCCTTGCAAGAGGAAATTTTTTCACATACTTGTGTTGTTGAGGTTGATCCCCTGTCCTTGCCTCAACCTATTTATAAAGACGAGTTGTGCATTCAAATCCCTCTTGAACCTGATCACCCTTGTAACATTGAAGAGATTGAAATTGTTTCAAAGCCTTCAGATATATCATCACCTTCTGATATTACCATTGAACCTTTCTATCAGTTGGCTACATCTCATACTCAACCTACTATTGTTCAAAGTAGGATTTGAGATAATATTTTTAAACCTTTAAGTCTGCCAACTTACCTTCATCCTTATCCTCCTAATTTTCTTGAGTATCTTCCCCGGTTTCCTGGAGGGGATCATGTTATAGCTGAGAGGCATTTGGAATCCTTTGAGAACTTTATTGATCAGTTTGAGATAGTGCATGATGATGTTAACATGAGGTTATTCTCCAAATCCTTATTTGAAGATGCTGCTATATGGTTTAGGAGTTTGAGGGCTCATTCCATTTGTTCGTGGATCAATCTATCTGATGTTTTTCTAAAAAAATGGGGAGAGAATAAGTCATTTGACCAATACCTGATTGAGTTTCATGATTTGAGGAGAGGAGAGGAATAAAGTATGGTTGTCTTCAACTGAGGATTTTATAATATTTATCATAACATGCCATCAGAGATCTGATATTCTGAGGTTGATGCCATGGTATACTATGTAAGGGATTAACATTCTGAGCTTGTCCTTCTCCCGAGAGAAAGAAAATATTCATCCTTAGCATGCTTATTTGAAGATGCCAAAGAAGTTCAGGAGAATATTCGTGCTAGCAGGAGGATCCGAGATCAAGTTTGTTCTGAAAATCCACATGCATATGAGAAAGCAAGTTGTCAGTGCATTTTAGATTTTGAGCAAGAAGACAGTGAGTATGATGCAAATCTAGAACATCATCAAGAATATGAGTATGTGTTAGATTTGAAATCAGATTCTTCAGTATCTTTATATTTTCCTATGGACATGTATGCATGTCAAGTTGATGATCAATTTTCAGACCTTTGTGAGCATGAAGTAATTGATGATCATATTGATAATTGCATATTTCTTGATCATCATTATCAATATGATTTAAACCTTGTTGTATCACCATTTGTTGATCATTATTATGAAGACAAAATTGTTAATATTGATGATCAAAATCTGATCACAAGAAAACTAGAGGGTCATCAATTTTCAAACAATGAGGTGGTCATGGATAAGCAGTTGATTTCCGTGAATCAATATGTTTCAGATTTTGGTTTCAAGGATCCAATTGCAGTATTATTGGATTCATACATTTCATATCACCCAAAATCTTCATATTTCATTTATTCATCAACACTTCCGGGTGAGTATGGTTTTATGAATGATTATCTATCACTGGTGATATGTTTATGTTATTATCTATTGATCATCAATAGAGACAAGACTATTTTAGTTTTGAAATTCCTTGAATGGCTATTATGGAAGTCTTCCTTTACCTGATCAGGGTGCAAATCCAGTTAGAATAGGAGTAGGAAGAAATAATCTCATTTCGAGCATTTCCTTTATGTTAGTTTGCAGTAGTTAGATTTCAGCTTCAAATAAGGAGCATAGGTTCTCTCAAGCATGAAGGATTCTGGGACAGGAATGAGGATGGAAAAGCATTGAAAATAAAAGAATTCTTAGAGCCTCACAGGGAGGACTCTATCCCCCATGGAGCCTATGTTAGCACAAGAATTTGCAGCTAGAAGAGGCATGACTCTCCATAAGCAACTAAACAACCTCTACAGGAATATACATGCTTCTAACCTATCAACTCAAAGTTCTTGATTAGTCTCATCATACACAAGAGAACACACATTCCATAGTGCCATGGCACTGAGGAATTGTCTATACAGCATGGTTTTCCATTTTACTACCTAAAACACTGCTAAATCTCCTAATACTAATGACGATGCTAATACTCGAGGTTGATACCCATTCTATCAATGTTCAAGTGAAGGCGCTACCTAAAGTTTGACAAGATACATAGGCAGGTGCTACCCAAATTTTGATAGGATACACAGGCGGATGCTACCCAAATTTGTTACCTAAATTTTGATAGAAACCAAATTGTTCAAAGACATTTCTGCCAGTTTTGAGTGACAAACTTAAAAGTTGTACTATGAACAAATGGGAAGGAATATTTGAAAAATGGAGGAGGTTTTTGTTCATCACATATAAAATAATGGAAATCTCTCTAAGTTTTTCAAAATGTGCTATTTTTAGAGAGTTTTTTGACATAGAAGTGGTGCTATGGAACGTGTTATTGAAACTCTGTTTTAAGACTGTTGAACTGGCATTTTTGACCAGTTGACTTGCAGGAGGATTTCTGGGTGAAATAAGATGAATATTAAAAATAAAAAGGAGTTTATTGTCAATAACATACCCAATAACATTAACCTCTTTCATGTTTCACATAGGTGTCACGGACTGGTAGTTTCGAAAGAATCTTTGAGCCCAATGTTTTCAGTTTTCGTGATTTCCTGTTTGAGACATGTTTTTGCGACACCTTTTGTGGCCATACGGAGACAAATTTAAACAAAATGAGAGAGGTTTTTGTTCATAAATATCTTATATACAAAAACCATTCTCATATTGTACACAAAGGGTATGGTTTAAGAATTACAAGTGGAGTTTGGAAGCCTATTTTTCAGAATTTTGCCACCTCAAAAGCATGAAATTAGTTAAAATGTGTCATTTTCTATTTGTAGTTGTTTCTATTTTGGGAAAGGGGTTGGAGTACAAATAGGTGAGATGGAAAGGAAAAATATGGATATATATTCATTGTACAAGAGGGTAGGAGGGTTGGATTCATTATCCAAGAGAGGAGAGAGCTAGAGGAATAATTTATTTGCTTAATTGTAAGCCTGAGTGCCTGTTGTAATTAGCATTTCTGCCATTAGAGATTCATGAGAGTTTCTTATAAGACTTTGTGTTATTTTTTATCATTCTATATTTTCACCTTGATTGAATAATATTTACAAATTTTGAAGATCAAAATCTGCCTTTGGTTAATGAATTCACGAGCTGCAAAGGATTTGTGGTAATTGCTTGTTAATCACAGATTATTGTTCAAGCACTCTTCAATCTATATTACAGAAAGGATCTTTGTTATGTGGTTATTCTTCTCTTTGTTTACCTTCTATTCTTCTATCCATATTTTCATAATCCTTTTGTCTGGTAGGTGACTTGATTTCCTTTGATCTATAGGATGTTGTGACTCCATGCCCAATGGAATGTATTTGCAGCAGTCTGATGCCCTCCTTTTTAATCTTCTCTTGTTGATCCACCTATTAAGACTATTTTAATCCATTTAAATTTCTATGTTACCAAGATTACTATCATTTGTAGTCTGGGAGTGAATCTTGTAGAGATAACACCTTGAATGGATGGATGTGATATGACAAGAGAAACTATTGGTTGACACGAAGATCTTGTCCCTGGAAAAGCCACTCGATGTTGTATGGTTGCGGGTGTGGTGTTTTCAACAATCCCAACTGTTTGACGAACTCAGTTGAGATGATATTCTTCTAGCTTTCACTATCAACAATGAAATGCAACTGGGTCCCCTTCACCCACATATGTGAATGGAAGAGGCTCTCCCACTCTTCAGGATATGTTGGTTCTTTTGGTTGAATTGTTGTGGTCATGACAGTAGCAGTGGGGTTTGCGTCGATGATTTGTCTTCTCCCATTAGTTTTTGAATCATATTTTGAATCTAGATTCATATATTTGTCTTTGATCTTGACCACCAATCATTTTTTTGAGAAACATTCATCAATGTTGTGCTTGGGGATTTTATGAAAATCACACCACTTTCCAATGTCCTTCTTCATCTTCCCTTGACCCTTATTTTCTTGTGGCTTGGACTAGTTTTAGGGAGGTTGTTTGTTAGGGATGCATTTATAATTCTTTGGTTGTTGTGTATTTACAGACCCAAACTCCCGTTTGTTTTGGTGCCTAAATTTCTACTCAATTTTGACATCATATTGATAGGATTCTCCCAAGGATGAGATGTCTAGAAAATCCATTTCTGTTTGGATGTACCTATGTAGATCCCCATGGTATTTCAAAACCAAATGTTGCTCGGAATATTTGATACCCAGCTTAGTGTGCAATGTATGGAAGGTATTGGTGAACTCCTACACTACTTGGCCCCTCTCTTGACGCAATGTGGTCCATCTCATGTACTGGTCATCATAGTTACCAATAGGGTAATAGTGTTCCTTGATTGCATCCACAAAAAAATACCAAGTGGGGTCGGCCCCATATATTCCAGAATCCTTTGGGGAAATATTCTCCCAATAAGTTTCCCACCAATGTTTGACATGGGGAATAGCCTTAAGGAGTGTGAAGGTGACCTTTTCCCTGTCGGAAAAATTGTGAACAAAGAAATAACCTTGTAGCAGACTTAACCATTTTTCTAGGGAATGTTCATCTATCTGTCCTTCAAATATGGAAATATCAAAATTAACTTGTACCTTAAAAGGAGAGGTAACTCCAAAGTGGTCGATTGATGAAGATGCTCTTTTTTTATTGGCAGGCATTGAAGGATGTGGGAAAAATTCTCCATCACTTTATCCCTTTGTCGCGTGAGATCTTTCTCAAGAAACATATTAATAGAATCTTATGCTCCGTCATTTTTGTTTTCTTTTGCTATGGAGGGTTTCTTGGTTGTGCGAGAGAGATTTTCCTCAAGAGAGACAAGCTCAAGACCCAACTTGATATACTCAGACCTCATTGGGGACATGCACTGGAAAATGATTAAGAGAAACCTCCTCTAATACCACTGATCCAAATTATTTTGGCGCGAAATGAGAGTAGAGATATAACACAGAAAAAATACAGAGATATTGTGAGAGGGACAATAATATAATGGAGATATATCATATATATAATAAGAGGCACAAATATATAGTAATAGAAAATTTCTATTAATGAGTGAAATGTACAAAACTGTAGAAATATAGAATGAAAGACTTGCTAGAATGGTGGAAACTTATCTATGAGAAGATATGTGATGGATGCTCACATTCAAAATAAGATGATTGTTACAATAAGGCTCCAAAGGATTTTTTTAACATAAATAAAATCCAAAACCCTAACCACAGAAGATAAAAAGCTAACAGTTTTGTGGACCCCGTTTTGGGTAGTTTAGTGTATCAACTTCCCGGGTTCATAACTTTGGCATAATATCTTTGTTTGGGGTGCACAATTGTTGTAGGAAAATTCCCCTATGCACAGGTGAATTCCCTCTTGGATCTTAGACCCCTATGACCAAGACAGAAAAGTGCTAACTTTGAACACCGAATTTCCTTTAAACATAGCTAAGCTAATCAATAGAGAATAGGAAGAAGATATGAGTACCTTTTTATGAAGTTTGTCCTCATCTAGTCCAAGATGAACTTGATATCCAAGTCTTTCAATGAGTCTTGCAATCCAATAAACAACAAAGACAAAGCATACTTCCTATTCTACCATGATTATTTTAAAACTAGATTCATCCAAAGAGACAAGCTCATACAAATGTACACAATATTGAAGGAAACAGACCAAGCACATGTATTAATGAGAACAAAATAAGGTCCTTACAAAATGTAGATGCAGATGTAGTAGCCTCGCCAAGCTCTCCTTTTCCAACCCCTTGCTTTAATGATCCACAATCAAAATGACAATACTTTTCACTGATTCTTCTCCTTTTATTCACAATGAGGATGCCTCCTTATATAGGCTTTGAGAGGCCTAACCACCTTAGATATTCTTGGGATAAGTTGAGGATATTAATCTATAAGTTGTGGAACTCCCCTTAGCTACATCCTTGGACTTGAATTCAATCCAAAGTGACTCGGATATTTCTCTGCTGACTTCAGAGTTAAAGGGGATTTGTTCCATGATTTGCTCAACAACTCGACGCTCCCTCAAAATGGGCCACAGAGCATTGCATCTCTCCCTGCTAAGAGGGAAAGGAGTGCTAGCACTCCTTTCAAGTGGGAAGGGGAGCGTCGATATCCAAAAATGATTTTATGATGGTAATTCTTCAAGGTAAAAGTTTGTAATCTTTGCCAAAAGATATTTTTCCTTCTTTTAACCAGTCTTAGAGGGTATCTCAAGTGTTTTTATGATGTCGTTTGCAATGCGACATAGGTGAGATGATAATATGATTTTTGCGACACTTGTGACAAAAGTGCGACACTTGTGAAACTTGCGATAATGACAATGAGACATCATTGAAGTGGGTAATTTTGACATGTAAAAGATTTCCCCCTAAAGTGCTAGGTCAGAAGACGGAAACTGATGACTGAAGTACTTGTTATACTTTTTGAAGCAAGGGTACAGACTCAAAGAACCTGGTAGAAGCTGCAAACAACCATCAAACAAATGTTATGACATGTTTAAACCCAAGGCAGGCATACCTATGCTTGAGTGATAAGAGACTTTCAAGGTATGGCCTCCATAAAATACACTGCGGATCCATAATCATATTGAATTAAAGAGTATAGCCACCAAATATACAATGTGGATCTATACTTCATGACATGAACTAATCATATCCATGAGAATTACATAGTGGATCTATGAGATGACAAAACATAGCCACAAACAAATACAAAGTGGATCTATGTGACAGTATATATATCAATATTCTCAAAAGAAACTCCTTCGCAACTTGGGTAAAATAGATATCAGAGTGAACAATCAACCCAAGGTCTTCTTACCGATCCCGATGTGGTATGAATCTAACCATTTGAATAGATGTTTTGATGTCGAACATGGTAGATACCACTTGATTACGGGTCAATGAGGTAAATTATTAACAAGTGCGAGGGAAATCACTAGTGATGTCAATGACTCCCAAAGTACTTGTAATGATCCCAAGCCAAATTCTTTCTTGGAATCACTAAATACTCCTAATTTATTGAGTTATTAAGTGCATACAAGATTCATCAACACATGGAGATCACAATATATACAAGATGTAGAATCACAAGCAAAGATCTGACCTTTTTATTATGAGCAATGTAAGATCAATACAATAGATGGTCGATCTGGCATAAACCTCAGATGGCCGTACAAGAAATAGATGTGAGCTGCTACAAAATGCTCCCGAAAATACAAAATAAGCCTCCAAAGGTTGGATATACAATGAAGACTGAATCAAGCAGATCTGAGTTGTACTAATGCTCAACCTCCAAGCTGGAAAGTGCCACGTCCTTCTAGAATGTTGAAGCCCTCAATAATTCTTCCTTGCTGTTATCACTCCAAGAAACTCCTTAGGGTTGTACGCTAAGGATGCTTGGTAACTTAAGAAATCATGAATAATGAAAGTGTGGATCAATGGGATAACAGAGAATAGCTAATGGGAAGACAACTCACAATGCAATCGAATGAAACAATGCTTTTAGGAATCAATGACCAGATAGAGTAATATCAAAAGGTATGGAGAAAACCGATCTAGATAATCAAGTACAACAGTGTGTAGGATTATACAAGCCAGCAAGAATTCCTTTAGTTCAAGTTTATGATCTAAATAAGAAGATGACAGTTCTTAATAGCTGAACTAAACTGAAATAAAGTACAGAACATGGAATAGATGAATAAATCTGTCATTAACAACAAAAGAAGACTGATTCTATATTGAAAAATAAGTGTCTTAGTACAATAGCCAAAGAGTATCCAAAATTGAACCACTGTCTCTTAGCAAAAAGAGGCATTTATAGCCTATTACAATCAGTTTTCAGATCCTAAAACAATGGATCTGATATTCTAAAAATAGAAAGTCAAAATTGATTCACAAAAGATCAGGAGAGATCCTCAAGATGAGGTCAACCTCTATCTTTTGGTCTTCAAACATTGGTTGAAAGTTGATGAAGTGTAGCCTAGCCTTCCAAGGCTCTTTGATTTGTTCCTTTGAAAGTGGAATTCGAATTTGATGATGTGTGCCAAAAATTCCTATCATTTTGCCCTTGAAAACCACCAAATCTAGTCAAAAAATTCCCTTTTGACTTTCATCTCCAAGAATGGCCTTCAGATTTTGATTTGATAATTCATAACCAGCTTATTGAAGAAGAATTCAAACCATTCAAACC
>JZKD02S1673935.1:423872-447112 GCA_000966675.3 Picea glauca
AACACATAAGCCTACAGCTTATACAAAACTTGGCTCACCAGCCTATAGAACATATTTACAATTCTTTGCATCTAGCATGATCTGTAACGGGGCTCGGCCTTGGGGACACTACAAGAGGCCTGAGCATCTGAAAAGCTCAGAAGAGATAGTACCTTTGTGTGCATGAAGACTGTGCAAGGAGTGCAGAAGTCACAAAACTCTTTGAAGGGTTCGGGGTTCCCTAAAGATCAGGAGAAGCAGTGTTTTTGTACTCCCAGGCGAGGACTCAAGTCGAAGAGCTTGCAGGTAAAGGAGAACAAAGGTCGAGGCCTTTGAACATTGGAATTTTTCCAAGTGTTGGTTGAAAGTGCGCCAAAGCTCAAGAGGAGCACAACTGTCATCAAATTAAGCCGAAGAGATATGGACCATTGAAGGTTTCCACGTCTAAGAGGCAGTACAAGAGGAACACATGGGAAATATGATCTGAACCGTCATATCTCGAGCGAATCACCGTCAATCGTTAGATCTGACAGGAGATGCACGGGGGTTAAACCTTCGTGAACAACAAAGTGAAAGTCCCGAAGGAGTATCGTATCGGGATTTCGACGTTCGAGAGTTTGGGAGTCCGGAGGACAAGAGTCTGGGCACTCGACATCAGAAGTCCCAAAATAGTGAAAGGGGATCTAAGCCATCCGTCTACGGGAGGACGCATGTCGCAGAATCATCCATTTTGGAGATTCGGGCACCGGGACTCACAGAGGTGAGCACCTAGACTTTGCGAGTGGTGAAGTTGCGAAAGAAATATGAGCCATCCGTTGGAAACAGGACCATGTCACGAGATCACCCATATCAGAGATTCAGACATCGGAGGTCAGAGAAGGAATTCCTTCCACTCCACGAGTAGCGAAGTTGTGAGAAGATCAGGACCGTCCATCTGAGGAGGACAGGTGGCAGAGATCGAAGGATCGACGAAGTGCCGAAAAAGTCTGAGTGCAGGCTTTGTGAACTCGGAATTTTGCAAGGTGAGAGCCCAAGAGTTGGGTGCTCCAAGTTACGAAGGCATGAAATCGTGAGGAGCAAGGACAACTGTTGGATCTAGGTCACGAAGGATCGTTGGATCAGAGCCTCACCACGCGTATCGTGCATTCGGAGGTTCGAAGGTTGAGAGGACCTCATCTCGACTGCAGAAGTTGTGAAGTGATGAGAGTCAAGGCACGAGTGTGAACATGTGGTAGAACCACAAGGTGGGGCCTGCGTGGTTGACAGGCAGATAAGCACCGCATGGGGAAACGAGTCAACACTCTGTTGACTTCTCATGTCTCGTGGATTTGTGGGATAAGAGAAAAAGAGCTCGACGTTGAAACTTGTGAGGTGGCGAGTAGCGCTGTGGTTGCTTAGGGAAAAGCGGAGCTCATGCCTAGTGTTCTTCACATAGGGGAGCTTCCGAAAAGGACCTATGGATCGATAACTGGAGATTCCAGCAAGGAATTGAAAGAGTCGCTTCAGCTCAAGAAAGCAATTGAACGATCCTGAGAGAGGACTTTGGCCCAAGGGTCAGAAGGGGTCTACATCACCTATCCTATATAGTGCATATATCCCACATTTTTTAACTGGAGTGCAGCTTTCCTTCACAACGTGAAGGATCAGATTACGAGATGCAGGATGGGGCAACAAAAACAATTTGGGTATGATTATTTTTTGGTTTCGTTCTTCTTAGAGATAATTACATAGATGCAACCACAGATCGCATTGGTGGTACGACTGGTAGGTGAACCACACATGGAGCACTGGATGAGTTTGTCCCCAAGATTGGGAACCAACTCAAAATTCAAATTCACAGGTGACTTCTTTACTTGGTTAAGATGTCAACTGATTGTCATTGAGGAATTTCCATACGCCAAAGTAGATTTTCGGGGTAGCATGGACCTAGTACGTCCAAATGGAATGGATTGGGATGCGTCAGGTATGAAACCAAAGACCTTGTCAAGTGTTTTTTGATTTTAAAGTTTATATTATTTTTATGTGTACTTAGAGGGGCTTTTAATAGATGTATTGTTTCACCATGCAGACAAAAGAGCAACACGTCTGGCTAAGATGCTGGCACTGGGGCATCGCGGAGATGCACAGATAGATGTAGAGCATCAGGTAGTAGTGGGGGGTCTCTGGGAGGTTGCGAGAAACCTTCGTGGTTTTATGATGGGTGTCCCTCCTCTTAGGAGGCAAGATGTACCCTTACATTTACAGAGACATACAGTGGGAGTTATCGAGAGCCTGAACTACCTTCTTAGACGAGTGGCCCATGCAGTAGTGTGCTACTCAGAGAACAATGTGGTGCGGGAGGATTAGGATCCTTATGATGTTTTGTGTAGTCTGTATGATGATATTATGGGCATGAGGGCCCAAAATTTTCCCTTCTATGTACATTTTTGGTGTAACCAAACACTTTTCTATCACGCAGTATATATATACATATTTGATTTTTTGTGGTGCCAATGATGTTTGCAAATAATCTATGTGTGATGCGTTTATTTTACATGTGATGTGTTTTATATGATTTATTTTCTTTAATAAAAATTCATCTATGCGCGAGATACCGATCCACAATGTAATTTTCTAGCGAACATGAAGTTGTGTTAAGTCCTATTGGTATGTGTTTGTATTCTATAAATTCAAAAATTCTTTCAAGTTGACGAAACCGTAGGTGGAGATGCAATAGGATAGGATTGTGAATGGCGTAGACCCAATTAAGCTGACAAACCATGAGCTGAGAGTCTATGTTGGTGATCATATGAGATATACCTAGGGAGAAGGATTCAGTTAAAATTCCAATGACAACGTGATATTCTGCCATGTTATTGGTTGTCGATCCTAGGAAAATGAATCCTGAACTCACTAACTCATCAGAGTGGTAAATGACCCAAGCTGCAGAAGCAATATTCTGGGTGTGTCGACTAGTGCCATCCGCAAACCCGACAAAGATAGGAAAGGAGGATGTCATCTGCGCACGCAATCAAAAGACAAAGTACAAGTGTCTAAGACAAAACTCAAACATGTAAGAGAAAAATACACACCAAAACTATACTACAATAGTGTACAAAGCACACATTCTTGATGTTATATGCATAGTCCTTTTTAAGGTAAAGCCCATTTCGGGGTTCACAAAGAGAGACTCCATCGTAGTCAAATAGCTCGTAGGAACCTCTATGTAGTACAGGTTTCATAATGTAAGGACCATGCCACAAAGGTTCTAACTTGCCTATCCCTAACTTAGCGTGAGCCTGGTCATAAACGAGGACTAGGTTTACTTCTGCGAAAGTACGAGGATGGACATATTTTTCATACTGACTCTTCATTCACTTTTATATGTCTCGTTAATGAGAGCAACATCACGACATGTTTCATTTAACCTTTTTAGATATAGGAAACACTCTTCTTCAGCAAAAGTGTGAGGCAAGAGTCCTACTTTGGGTTTCAACGAAGGAATTTCTCACTCGATTGGAAATATTTCTTCTATGCCATATACTAACTGGAAAGGAGTGAATCTAGTAGCAGTTTTCAATGAGGTGCGGTAAGCCCAGAGAGCAGAGAAAAGTTGTATATGCCAAGATGTTTTGTTTTCCCCCACCATGTGTTGAATCATGGTTTTAAGGACCTTGTTGATAGCTCCAACTTGTTTGTTTTCTTGATAATAGTAAGGGGATGAGTTCTCATGGAGAAAACCCAACTTGGCATGTAATTCACTCATCATCTGGTTTTGAAAATGTGAACCGTGATTAGTGACAATGGCTTGTGGAACACCAAAGCGAGTGATGATGTGGTTGAAGATAAAAATATTTACGGTACAACCATCATTCGGAAAAGTAGGCATAGCCTCATCCCATTTTGTGAGGTAATCAATGAAAACAATGATATGACCATGCCCCCCGGCTGAGGTAGGCTTACACTACATAAAATCAATGCCCCATTTGGCAAAGGGGTCAATGGAGACAACATGATGCAGTGTAGTGGGGTGGGTGCATTCCTTTTTATGAAAAATCTGATAGGGTGGGCATTTTTTGACAGCCTCAATACAATCTTTGAAAATAGAGGGCCAAAAGTAACTGGTGCGTAAAATTTTCTGAGTTGTAGCCATCCCAGAAAGGTGACTGCCACATGCTTCCAAGGTGACAGTCATTAAGGACAAGTTCAACCTCTTCATGAGTTAAACAACATCGTAGGATAGTGCCAATACTGCGATGATACAAAGTGTCATCGAGGATAAGGTAGCGTTTGGAATGGTGACGAATATGACAACGTTCTTCACGGGAGATATCGAGTTGAAAACACTGGGTTTGAAGATAAAGAAGGATATCTCCATACCAAGGATCAGACGTGCTAATGAGGAACAAAGATTCATTGGGGAGACAATCTCTGGGCTTGGTATCTTCATCAACATGGGGAAGATCACAGATAAGTTTCACAAATACCAAGGAATTTTTAGCTTTAGACTTGGCAAACTCAAGATCGAATTCCTAAAGGATGACAATCCATTTTGAATATTTTCCCCCAAGCACTTGACGTGTTAGAATATAATACATGGGGTTTGAATCCACGATAACCGTGGTAGTGCGTAACAAGCTGTAATCGTGAAATCTCTAGACAATAATGACAGCTACCAAAGCTAACTTCTCAACATGTGAATATTGGAGATTAGGACCAGATATACTCTTGCTCAGATAGTATATCACATGTTTGTCACCGTTAGGGTCCTCTTTAACTAACACGATATAAATAGTGGAAGTAGAGGTTGCCAAGTAAAGGATGTAGTCTTGTGCATAATTCAGAGGATGCACCATAGGTGTATTGGTTAATACATTCTTAAGAGCATCAAAAGATCGTTGAGCAGTGTCATCCAAAATAAAAGGAGTGTCTTTCTGCAACAATCACATAATTCCTTTGGTAATCTCGGCGTAGTTACATATAAAATGATGAAGAAAGTTTGCTTTCCCTAGCTAACTTTGTAGTTGGGTCAGATTATTAGGTGGAGGTAAAGCAAGGATAACTTTAATCTTTAAAGGATCCACCCTAATCCCATCTTTGGAGACAACAAAAATGAGGAGTTGACCTGACTTGACAACAAAGATGCACTTGTGTGGGCTCAAACGAATATAGTAGAACTGACATCGAAGAAAAATAGCCTGCAGATGACCAATATGGTCTGATCAAATGGATGAATGGGCAGGTAAATCATCGAGGTATGGTTCCACAATATGTTTGATATCATGGAAAGCATATGACATGGCCCACTGGAATGTAGCACCAACATTTTTGAGACCAAATGGTATTTTTCGATAGGCGAAAGTTCCCCATGGGAATATGAAGGTTGTCCTATGTTGATCATCGGGTAGAATGTCAATCTGGTTGTATCCTGAAAATCCATCCCTGAAAGAGAAAATAACGTTGCCAGCACAATTATCAATGATTTGGTCAATGAAGGGTGTGGCGTAATTGTATTTTGGACAAGCCTTATTAAGATCCCTATAATCAACGCAGACATGAATGGTTCCTTTTTTATTAGTGACCAGAACAATGTTAGAAACCCATTCCGTCAAGGGGACAGGATAGATAAAGCCAAATTTCAACAGTTTCTCAACTTTTTCCTTTATGGTCGCGATTTTCTTGGGATGAATGGAGCATATTTTTTGTCTAACAAGTTTAATACCTAGGTATGTTTTAATTTCATGCACAATGATCGAAGGATCGATCCCTAGCATTTCCTCGTAGCTCCAAGCGAAGACATCGCAAAATTCTTTAAACAAAGCGGTGTAAGAAACCACTTCCTCAGGCGAAATATCAATAACGACCATAGAAGATATTTTTCCCAAATTCCCCTCAGAAATAGTATCTTGGGTAAGTATAGGGGATTGTGGAGAATCAACAACATCGGGGGGAAGATCGAATGTATATCTTCTTAAATTTCTTCTAGAGGTGGAAGAAAAGAGGATTGATGATGGTTGTTGTTAGTCCCTAAAGTTGCACTTGATTGTGAGAGGGCAAGCTAGGGCATAATTCGTTTATTGCAAAGTGTTTATAAGGTTTTATGATTTGGTTTTTTAGTAGGGTGGTTGAAAACTGGCTCAAGGTTACAACATAACATGAAAATCAAGATCAGGACATAGCATATCCCATTGGATGAATAATAGGTGGACACATAGATGGATTAAACTAATTAAGAAAAATGAAGATGAAGTCTTCAATTTGTCAACTTCACATGAATTCTCATCTCAAAATGTCACAAAGAAACAAGACAATCAACTTGATATCAAAACTTGAAAAATTATCTCTACAGTAAAATTTTCACTGTATAAATTAACAGTCAAGAATAAAAAAGCATTGAAATCTGAATAATGAATTCAAGCATGAAGAAATAAATAACAGAGTAGAAAAAGAGGGTCTAACCATCCATAAGCCTTTGATATTAAGTGTCAAATTGAACATAAATTCCTTTTACAATGAGCTTCACAAAAAGGTCCCCTGGATCTCCAATTTTTCGACCATCACATAGTCTTTCCTCTGTCTATTTAAACTATCTATAAAACTTCCATATCCTATCATCTAGTATAGCTTTAATGACTAGATTTGAATAGTATCTATCTACTAAGGAAGTTCACTTAAAAAGAGCTTCTACAATCCCAAAATAGATCACAGCTCAACAACTTGATATTGTATGATATTGCCAGCATTTACATTTGATTCTACAAAATGGGAATTAGTTTGATTTAGTCAAACACATCGAGGTCTTAGCGTCTCACTGACCAAAAATGAGTAATCATTGCCATATTTCCTAGAAAACATTTAAATCATGATTGTAGAAAATCTCCATGTAGCCTTTAGGATATAATCACATCAGTAGCTTTAGCATTTTTCTGTTTGAGCTTTGTGGTAAACACGACATTGTGCCAATACAGCCTGAAGTTTATCTCCCTGAGTTCTTTGAGCAATGCCCTTTGCTCTTTCTTTTTCTTTTTAAAGCCTTGAATCCTTTCTTGTTGGCGAGCATTCTGTTGTTCTATTTGTGCCTTTTCTTTCTTTAATTGTCTTATTGTTTTCTAAAATTCCTTGATTCTTTCTTTATTAGTTCTGATTTTAACTCTAAATCATGAGCATTCTTCAAAAGGTGTAGGTTCATTCAGGTTTAAGGCAACTTTGGGTTTAACTTGGTACTTTGAGACTAATCCCAAGCTATGTTCTACATCAGAACTTGCTTAATCTATAGCTTCAGGCACATCTGATATGCAATTTGAGTCTTCAAAGTAATCATGTTTATTCTCAGGGGTTTCACTAATACCTTTAGCGATCTCTTTATCTTTTGCTAATCTGGTTGAAGCTCTCATTACAGGTCTTGTATACGATGAAATCATTTTTTTACCTTTGTTGACTGGCTTCTTAAGCAATGAAGTTCTTTTTTCCCTTTTCCTGGTACCTACTTCAACATTCTCAGAGTCATCTTCTATAACTATGATGTTTTCTTCTTTGATTGATGGATTAAACATGGCCTTTGACTTCAATATATACTTGTTGGTGACCCTAGTAGAATCCCTTCTAGGTTTTTGTGATACAGACACACCTTTAACCCTTTTCCCTTTGGCTGCAACACCCCTTTTACTGGTTGATGGCGATTCATGCTTGATTGTAGTTTGAGAATCAAAATCTTTATCTGAATCATTTTCCCCTTAAACATCTTCTTCAGAAAACGTTTCAATTTATGGATCCCACCTAGGTCTTTTACTTCTGCTACTCCTTGTCACACTGATATCAGACATCTCCTCTTTCACCGGGGTTTCATTGATTGAAATATCTCATCTTTGTTTAACAGTCTTTCCCCCTTTTCCTTTCTTCTATTTATTGGACTGTACGTTAGGGTTTAAAGATTGTGTGAGACCAGTGAGAATCTACCTTCGCAGGTGATGTACCTGTGGATCACGATCAAAGCAGTGTGCCATTCGGGTCGAATCCAGCTACGAGGTACTCCCCTTTTCCAATTTGGATTTTTCTTATCTGGAAGAAGGAATTGGTTTACAAACTCTATAACCACATGATATTTCTTCCACCATCTTTCTCCTCCAACCACCAACCTGCAATCCTTTGCAATTGTCTTCTCTATCACTAGCATCAACATCTTACCGATCTCCACCTCATGACCATCAAAATTCAGAGAAAATTCCATGGAGACCTTCTCATCGTAACCTTGAAAACTGGTAACGAGTTCAAACCACCCAGCATCTCTGAACCTTTGAGGCATATTAGGATAGGATTCAATAAGTTCGACGACCTCTGGTTCTATTCTGACTACTTGTCCGTTCTTCTTTGGCGCCATCAAAACAAAATTCTGTGACTAGCGTCCTCGGGTTCCAAATTTTCCACCTGCAATCTGTTAGTGTATAACGTTCCTTTGAGAGAATACCTGTGCCTAAATTCAGCAAAATAAGATAGGCATAATATAATGATCATTGAGAATTGGGTGATTTAAAATGAGTCCTGCGCAGGTACACAACAATCGGATTATGAAATGGTTTGAATCAATAAATGATTCCAAGCTATTGTGGACACATGCGAACGCTCAATCCACGATTCGTGTCATCACAACGAAATCTAGATGGTAGGCATGTATCAAGGCATGATTATTTTGGCACTATGGGAATAGCCTTATTCTCGTAGTGCTATTAATGACTTAGAAAAATTTGAATTTATGAAATTCAAACAAGCATATAAGGTGACACCTCATCTAAAACCATGTCTTTCAAAATCAAACTTAAATAAACTATTCAAAAACTGTAATGAAAACCATAAGACACTAAAAACAAAGATTGAAATCAACTGGAAACAAAAAATGAAGTGTAGGTAAGAATGGTTTAGGATAAGGGTTTCTAACTAAACCAAGACAAAATTAGAGACTAACACTGGCTCCTTCTGGGGATGGAGTTTTGATATTAAACTCCAAGAAATGAAAACCAATGCCTTTCCTTTATTTCTGATTCACTGATTCCCCTGCAACTGTCAGTCTTTTATTCTTAGCATAACTATAAAAACAAGTCCATTGGGTATATGGATTCTTTATTGAAAGGAAAACCTATTGTACTAACTGAAACCTAATGAGCCCTTAGAGAAAATAGTGCTTCAATAACCTCCCATTCACTGGGCCCCCAAAAATTTCAGTGTTGTCTAAATTATGCAGGAGAAAGGTGTTATTTTTCATTACCTTGGCTATCCTGAAAGGGCCATACCATAGGCTATCGAACTTTCCATGTTTTGATTTATCCTCACTCCTAGCATCCAATCTTAACACCAAATCCCCTTCATTGAAAATATATTTCTTAGTTCCCTTATTGAATGTAGCCTTGATTTTTCTCTGATGAGAAACAACTTTCTGATTAACTTGTTCTCTGACCTATTGAACTTCAATCATCTGAAAAATTCTTCTTTGGACATCATTGGGTTCCTCTAGATCTTCTTGTAGAAAATTTAAGACTGGCAGGCTCAATTGAGTTGGAAGAATTTCTTCTGTCCCATATGCCATCTGGAAAGGAGATGTCCCAATAGACTTCTTGTTACTGATACGATC
The DNA here is from genome assembly GCA_000966675.3 of Picea glauca. Classification (NCBI taxonomy): domain Eukaryota; kingdom Viridiplantae; phylum Streptophyta; class Pinopsida; order Pinales; family Pinaceae; genus Picea; species Picea glauca. The sequence continues at coordinate 433,453 of JZKD02S1673935.1, forward strand.
AGCCCAAAGGGAAAACTTTAACTTGAAATCCCATGATTTTTTATTTTCTGTCAGTAATTTTTTGATAATTCTTATCAGAGTTTTATTGGAATATTATGCCAATCTATTCCCTTGGGGGTAGTAAGGAGTAGAATGAGCCAATTTGATACTATACTTATTGCAAAATTCAATAATGGAATTTGATTTAAGAGCCTGTGCATTATCAATGACCAGTTTTTTAGGACAACCAAACCTGGAAAAAATATATCCTTCTATAAATTCCATGATTACCTTGCCTTTTGTATTCCATGTCGGAATTGCTTCAATCCACTTCGTAAAATAATTTGTGGTTGGAAGAATCCATCTATGTTGTCCTGAGGATGATGGATTAATCTCTCTGATGAAATCCAATCCCCACTATTGAAACGGTCCATGGGCGATGATTGGTTTCAGAGGTAGAGATATAAGTTTCTACTTTCCAGCAAATTTATGACAAGGTTCACATTCCCTGACCTGAGAAAAAATATATGAGAATAGAACTGGCCAGTAATAGCCTGCTCTAAGAATCTTGAAGGCAATAGCCTTCCAATGATGATGGCCTCCACAGACACCATGATGCAAATCATGAAAGATTTGTTTAGCTTCCTTTTCGTCCACACACCTCAACAAAAAACCGTTGGGGTCTTTCCAGAATAGGGTCTGATCAACAATACAGTACTTTGCATATCTCAACTTTAATGATCTGATTTTTTATTTATCCAACTCTGGGGGAGATTCAAAATTCAGTGGAAAAAATACAATATCTTTGTACCATTTTAAAGAAACATACTTGTTGTTTATCTATGAATTTATTTCTTCAATCTGGACAGAAGAGTCCTATGTCATGTCTGAAATATGGTATAACCCAATTGCTTTGCAATTATATCCTGTCATTAATTTGGCAAGGCCTTGTCCTTTTATCAGCTGAGTAGGATTTATGGTGAGATTGTATTCCGAGATTTTTGTTATCCATTTCCCTCACTTTCCTTCAAAATTAGGTTGAACCAATATTTCTTTGATTGCACTGCTTGGGACATAAGCTGCAATTTTAGATTGAAGAACATATACTTTGAAGGATTTTAAAGCCTTTACCAAGGGATAGGCCTGTTTTTCTATTAGATCATACTTAAATTCAGAGTCTCTGAGAGTTTTTCTAAAGAAGGAATAGGCTGCTTGTATCCTTGCTCATTTCTCTGCAGAAGAACAACAACTATGGTATTTTTTTATGCAAATGAAAAAATCATGAATTCTTTGGAATAATCTGGGCTAATTAGAACAGGTGCCTGAACGATATCCTGTTTGATATTTTCAAAGGATTCTCTCACTTCTGGTATCCACTTAATTTATGCATCCTTTTTCAACATGTCAGTGATGTACTTGACAATTTCTGCAAAGTTAGGTATAAACCTCCTTAAAAAATTAATTTTACCAATGAATGACTGAATAGACTTTTTATTTCTCAGAATGTCGATTTGTTGAATAGCCTTTACTCTTTCCATATCTATTTTAATACCTTCACATGAAACAATGTGTCCTAGAATCTTTCCTTCCTACATGGCAAAATGTTATTTTTTGGGATTAAGTGATATGCTGTACCTCCTGCATTTCTCAAAGGTCTACTTCAATTGTTGTAAATGTTCTTCATCGGATGCCGAAAATATAGTGATATCATCAAGGTAAATAACCACAAACCTATATTTCTCCCCAATGAAATCGATGTCCATAGCCCTTTGAAATGTGTCTCTTGCGTTCATCAATCCGAAAGGCATATTTTCATACATAAAGGTGCCCCAAGGAGTGGTAAAAGTTGTTTTCTTTTTGTCCTCTTCCATTATTGATATTTGATTGTACACTAAATATCCATCAAGCATAGAGTTTCTCTTTGTGCCGACAACTCTTTGTAAGATATAATCCATTTTTGGTAATGGATAATTGTCTTTTAGAGAGCAACTATTTAGATTCCTGAAGTCTACACAAAGCCTTATCTCTCCGTTATTTTTTCTAACAGGTACAAGGTTGGCTACCCATTCTGAGTATCTTAGTGGCACTATGATTTTTGCTTCCAACAACCTTTTTAGCTCCTTTTGTATTATAGGTAACAGTAAAGGATTAAATTGCCTGAACTTTTGTTTAACAGGTTTTGATCCAGGTTTCAAAGGAATTTTGTGCTGAATAATCTCTGTATCAAACACCTTCAGATCTTCATAAGACCATGCAAAATTGTCTGAATAATGTTTCATTAATTCAACATATGCTTCTTTCTGTTTTTGTGATAGTTTCTTAGATATTTTTACCAACCTGGGATTTGCATCCGGACTAATGTCACAGTCCACTACATCTGTTTCTTCTGTTTGGATAACATCCTTCCTGGAAACATCATTATGATCGAACAACCTTTCTAGTGGAACCAAACCCTTGGGCAGATGGTTTGTCTTCAGTTCAATGATTTTGTGGCCAGCAATTGTATCTTGAAGGACTTCTGTAGCATGTATTTCTGCTTCTCCATCTTCGTCATCTTGATCAATTGAAATGTTAGAAAACTCTTCAATAGTTTTTAAAAATCTTTGAATTTTCTCATCATCTTTAAAAACCTACCAATGCTTTATATTATCGGGTATTGAAGGTTTGTTTCTGACTTCAACTTCGAATTTCAGATTAGGGAACATCAGAGTTTTAAAGTTGCTAGCTGCAAGTGCCAAAGAGTCGGCCTGCTGATTCAAATTTTTGTGCACAAAAGTAATATTAAATGCTGAAAATAAATTATCCACATAGTCCCACACCTCATTTCTGTATTGTTTTAACCTTTTTTGTTTGGTTTGGTATGTATTCTTGATCTGGTGAATAATAAGTTCTAAGTCTCCAAAACCAGATAGCTTATCTACTCCCATATCTCTAGTAGCTTTCAAACCTAACAACAAAGCTTCATACTCACTTATGTTATTAGTGGTGTCAAATTCAAGTTTATATGACATGGGGATAACCTCCTTGGTAGGGGAAATGAAGACAATAACAACTCCAGAACCTTCTTTAGAACATGCTCCGTCAAAATGCATTTTCCAAACAACATTATCTTTACTGTCTCCCACTGCAATTGTTAACTTTCTGACTGATACTCCTGCCATTTCCTCACTCATATGAAAAATAGAAGAACCAAGATCATCTTCTACAACATATATAGGATGATTAGTGGGGTTATTGTGATCACTTACCAAATAATCCAATCTAACTTCTCTGTATAATCTTTGTTGTTCCCCACCAAATACAGGTATTGTTGTATAGCTAAGGTCCATCTGTAGAGTACCACCTACCTTCTTAGCCCAAGATCTTGAAAGAAGCATTCCACATTTTGGTGGTATGTCAGCCACGATAACATCTAATACCACACTTTTCATAGGTAATTGGGAAAGAGTAACAATCACATCTTTCATAACTCCAAGGCATTTGACTTTCTTGGAGTCAAAAGATTATAGATCATGATACAGTCTCGTAATCTCCAATCCTAATTCTTCCATCACCACCTTAGGCATTACATTATGCGAGGCACAAAAATCCATTAAGCAGTTGTGCAATATCTTGTCATGGATATTTAATGAAATGTAAAAAGGTGGAGAGGCATCGATTCTATCTTCAATGTGAGGTCCAACATTTATAGCAGGGTTTTCATCCTCTAGATTGACCATATCTAAAAAGGTGACATGAGCTAGATCCTGTAGAGCTTTGAGGATGGTCTTTTTGAAAGGTTCTGTTTTCATGAGTTCTAATAATGGCACTAAAATCTTGATTTTGTTGATTTTGTGTTCTAAACTAAAAGCAAAAACATTTCTATATGGTTCCTTTATGTCAACAGTACTATCCTTGGTAGGTTGTTTCAATGGTTGATCAACTTGGATCTTGGGAACACCTTTTATAATTCCTATCTTAACTAGAGTACTGGCCTTCTTTATGGAAACAAGTGTATCAAATTTAGGTGCATTCAAACCAGATCTGAGATTGTATTTTTTCCTTTTAGGTTCCTGTTGGACGATCTCATCTTCATCCCCTTCCTCAAACTGATTTGCAATCAAAGCATCTTCATAATCCTGCTATGTCACATGTAGAGGAGATGATTCAGAATAATTCAAATGAACTACAGGGTCTTCTTCTGTATCATCCTCATCCTCCTCCTCATCTACTACATTATTCTGAAAAGGAGGTAACACCTTTTGGTCATCTTGGTTTTTTCTTTCTCTTGGTAAGATTTGAGGTACGTTGTTTTGTCTCCTGAACTGATTTGGATTTATGTAACCACCTTCTTGTGTAGGTCTACTAGGCTGTTTTTGTTATATATTCAACCTTGCCATTTTAGATGTCAGATTTTTTAGCATCTTAGCCATTTCATCCATTTTAGAATCAAATGTTGAATTAGAAGATGAAGGCAATTCTTCCTTTTTCTTTTCCTGTCTCTTTCACTTCTAGACTTCAATTTGTCTACTGCTAATATGTTTGATTCTACCTTGATAAAAGCATCTTGCATCAGGTTGAGGGTAGTGGTTTTTCTTTCCCTAAGCAACAAGGAAAATTCAACATCGAATGCATTGGCAAAAGTGATTTTAGCTTATGTCTCTGAAGGTTTTATCTCCTCTGGAATTTTACCATACATTTGGTTGAACCTTTTGGTAAAATCAGGTATTGATTCACCTTGTTTCCTCCTTAAAGCACTAAATTCGGTGATGTAGTATAAAAATTCCTTCTTGTCTACCCAGTGTTTAATAAAGGCATCATCTAAGGCTATGATATCAACTATTGAATTAGGAGGCAAACTCCTGAACCACTTTCTTGCTTCCCCATTTAGAATTTGTACGAATAGTCTCATCCACACATCAGCATGCTCTACATTGAAATTATCTGCAAAACTATAAAATGAACTCAAATGCTCTTTAGCAGTAACTGATCCATCTCCATTGAATTTGGTCAAGTATCTCATATAATCATTTGGTGGAAAGGAATACATGACTTGTGGAAGAACCAAGGGAGCATGCCTCGCTGCAACTATTTCGTCCATTCTGTCTGTAGCCATATTAGCTATTTTTGGAGCTCTGGGAGTGAGTAAGATTGGTAATGTTGAAGGAGAAGGTGTCCCTTGTGTATTACAACTTATATGTATTGTCACTGAGTCTTGATCTTTAGCAGATAATGATTTCTCTTCTGGACTATGATCAGCTAATGGGTTGAGAAACAGAGGATTCTCAAAAGAAAAATAATGTGATCTAAAATCCTCAGATGAGACAGATCCAAGAGATGACAAAGGTGTCTTTGGTTCGCTCTTAATATATATGTTGTGACGTCTCGAAGTTTCAGTCACAGAAAAAATGTCTGGATACTCCTGTTTAATGAGTTCAGTAAGTAACTTCCACTGTTCTAGATTTAATTCTAAAATAGTTGAAGGGAATGAAACTATATCAGACTCAATAACAGGTTTAATTTCACTCTCAGGATTCACATCTGCATCTAATTGGGTTTTGATGATTTTAGAGGATTGTCCTTGAGAACTTTCTGAAGATAATTTTCCCTTTAAGAGTGAAGACTGACTGAAATAACTTTAGGTTTTCTTAATAACTTTTCAGTATCTGGAACTGCTGTAATAGGCTCAAGATCTAGATTTTTCTTGGTTACTAGTCTCTTATTAAATGATGAAGAATTTAGAGGAGTTTTAGGTCCTTTACCTTCTCTTTTAGGAGCCAGAATTACCACAAGGGAGTCGCCAGGTGAATAATCACAGTCTTAAATAATGTCCAAAATCTTGTTCACCACCAAGATTTGAAAGTAAACTTGTCATTTCCCCAGGGAAGATCTCTTCGTTTCTTCATCCCTGACAACGGTGTCAAAAATGTTAGTCCCTAAAGTTGCACTTGAATGTGGGAAGGAAATATAGGGCATCATTCGTTTATTGCAAAGTGTTTATAAGTTTTTATGATTTGTTTTTTTAGTAGGGTGGTTGAAAACTGGCTCAAGGTTACAACATAACATGAAAATCAAGATCAGGACATAGCATATCCCATTGGATGAATAATAGGTGGACACATAGATGGATTAAAACAATTAAGAAAAAGGAAGATGAAATCTTCAATTTGTCAACTTCACATGAATTCTTGTCTCAAAATGTCATAAAGAAACAAGACAATCAGCTTGATATCAAAACTTGAAAAATTATCTCTACAGAAAATTTTTACTGTATAAATTAACAATCAAGAATAAAAAAACATTGCAATCTGAATAATGAATTCAAGCATGAAGAAAGAAATAACAAAGTGGAAAAAGAGGGTCTAAGTGTCCATACGCCTTTGCTATTAAGTGTCAAATTGAACATAAATGCCTTTTACATTGAGCTTCACAAAAAGGTCCCCTGGATCTCCAAGTTTTCGACCATCACATAGTCTTTCCTCTGTCTATTTAAACTATCTATAAAAATTCCAGATCCTATCATCTAGTATAGCTTTAATGACTAGATTCGAATAGTATCTATCTACTAAGGTAGTTCACTCAAAAAGAGCTTCTACAATCCCAAAATAGATCACAGCTCAACAGCTTGATATTGTATGATATTTCCAGTATTTACATTTGATTCTACAAAATAGGAATTAGTTTGATTTAGTCAAACAGATCGAGGTCTTAACGTCTCACTGACCAAAAACAAGTAAGCATTGCCATATTTCTTGGAAAACATTTAAATCATGAGTGTAGCAAATATCCATGTAACCTTTAGGATATAATCACAGCAGTAGCTTTAGCATTTTTCTGTTTGAGCTTTGTGGTAAGCATGACATTGTGTCAATAGAGTCTTAAGTTTATCTCCCTGAGTTCTTTGAGCAATGCCCTTTGCTCTTTCTTCTTCTTTTCAAAACCTTGAATCCTTTCGTCTTGGTGAGCATTCCATTGTTCTATTTGTGCCTTTTCTTTCTTTAACTGTCTTACTATTTTCTGAAATTCCTTGATCCTTTCTTTATCAATTTTGATTTTAACTCTGAATCATGAGCATTCTTCAAAAGGTGCAAGTTCATTCACGTTTAAGGCAACTTTGGGTTCTTTTTCTTTAACTTGGTACTTTGAGACTAATCCCGAGCTATGTTCTTCATCATAACTTGATGAATCTATAGCTTCAGGCACATTTGATATGTGATCTGAGTCTTCAAAGTAATCATGTTTATTCTTAGGGGTTTCACTAATACATTTATCCATCTCTTTAGCTTTTGCTAATCCGGTTGAAGCTCTTGTTACAGGTCCTGTAGATGATGCAATCATTTTTTTACCTTTGTTGACTGGTTTCTTAGGCAATGAAGTTCTTTTTGGCCTTTTCGTGGTACCTGCTTCAACATTCTCAGAGTCATCTTCTATAGCTATGACATTTTATTCTTTGATTGATGGATTAAACATGGCCTTTTCCTTCAGTCTATACTTGTTGGTGACCCTAGTATAATTCCTTCTAGGTTTTTGTGATACAGACACACCTTTAACCCTTTTCCCTTTGACTGCAACACCCCTTTTATTGGTTGATGGCGATTCATGCTTGACTGTAGTTTGAGTATCAAAATATTTATCTGAATCATTTTCCCCTTTAACATCTTATTCAGAAAACGTTTCAATTTCTGGATCCCACCCAGGTCTTTTACTTATGCTACTCCTTGTCACCCTGATATCAGGCATCTCCTCTTTCATAGGGGTTTCATCGATTGAAATATCTTAGCTCTATGTAACAGTCTTTCCCCCTTTTCCTTTCTTCTGTTTATTGGACTCCATGTTAGGGTTTAAAGATTGTGTGAGCCAGCTCTAGGGATTATGTAATTCTCTCAAAGAAGACATAGCTAAAGTTTTAATTAGGACTTGATGAAACATACTGCTCTTGGCATTGGTGGAAAGTGACTGCACTCTCTTTGACATCTTTGTCAAGCTTTTGAGTAGAAAATAAGGGATATTTAAAGCGTAATCACCATTTAAATGCATTAGTATCCTAATGTGGTAGATATAGACCAGTGCTACCTTCACAGGCGATATACCTGTGGATCATGATCAGACCAGTGTGCCATTCGGGTCGAATCCATCTACGAGGTACTCCCCTTTTCCAATTCGGATTTTTCTTATCTGGAAGCAGGAATTGGTTTACAAACTCTGTAACCACATGCTCTTTCTTCCACCATCTTTCTCCTCCAACCACCAACCTACAAACCTTTGCAATTTTCTGCTCTGTCACTAGCATCAACATCTTAATAATTTCCACCTCATGACCATCAAAATTCAGAGCGAACTCCATGGAGACCTGCTCATTGTAACCTTGAAAAGTGGTAAGGAATTCAAACCACCCAGTGTCTTTGAACCTTTGAGCCATCTGAGGATAGGCTTCAATAAGTTTGGCACCCTTTGGTTCTATTCTAACTACCTGTCCGCTCTTCTTTGGCGCCATCAAAACACAATTCTGTAACTAGCGTCCTCGGGTTCCAAATTTTCCACCTGCAATCTGTTAGTGTATAACGTTCCTTTGAGCGAATACCTGTGCCTAAATTAAACAAAATTAGACAGGTATAATATAATGATCATTGAGAATTAGGTGATTTAAAATGAGTCCTGCGTGGGTACACAACAATCATATTATGAAATGGTTTGAATCAATAAATGATTCCAAGCTATTGTGGATGCATGTGAACTCTCAATCCATGATTCGTGTCAACATAACGAAATATGGATGACAGGAGTGTATCAAGGCATGATTATTTTGGTGCTACGGGAATAACCTTATTCCCGTAGTGCTATTAATGACTTAGAAAAATTTGAATTTATGAATTTCGAACAGGCATATAAGGTGACACCTCATATAAAACCATGTCTTTCAAAATCAAACTTAAATAAACTATTCAAAAACTGTAATGCAAACCATAAGACACTAAAAAAAAAGATCGAAATCAATTGGAAACAAAAAATGAACTGTAGGTAAGAAGGGTTTAGGATAAGGGTTTCTCACTAAACCAAGACAAAATTAGAGACTAACAGTTGTCATCCCAAGGTACTTCGTCAATGCTAAGCATTTCCATAATGGATTCATCTGAAGTAAAAATATGGGAAATGTAGTCAAACGAAGAAGACAAGGAGCTCAAACAAGATGGCATCGAATAAGTGTCAGGTGACAATAGATGTTGGTAATCCGTGGAGGGAGAGGTGGATTGAATAGCAGTGTATGAAGCCTCGACCGGGCTAAGTGGCATAGCGTCACCTAGTGAATCAAACTCTAATGGACTAGGCACGATCCAAGAATTAGGTGATTCTAAAGACTGATAGGTCGTGGTCAAAATCATATTGATTGTGGCAATATGTTGTGTGGTAGGAGGAAGTGGTGCAGGGAAGGTACCCATAAGAGTAGAGTCTTTCAAAATACCTACACCAACAATTTCATACGTGATCTTATGATCTCCCAAGAAAGGAATATTATTGGTGGCGGGAGTGTGAGCGTCAGGTGTATAGTAATCTAACTGATCGATAGTGATAAATTTTCCTTGATGAGGGAATTGTACACATCAAAACATCGATGAAGCAACGACATTCATGGAATAAAACCAACTTCTTCCTAGTAACAAGTTGTAATCGAGGGGAGCATCGACTACCTCGACATCAACAAAGACGGTATTTCCACCCAACTAAACGGCTAAGGACTACAAGATCCAATGAGGATGGAAACCTCACCCATCGAATGATCATAACATCATAGGGGATTGGTTAAGTGCAGGTGATTTTAATCCTTTCCAACAAGCTAGTGACATGAAACAAGTAGAAGCTTCCTCATCCAAGATAGTGCGTTGAATTGTTGATTGTAAACAACAACATCAATTTGAAAAGCAAGTTGGTGAGAAAGTCATGACTTGAAATGGTCCAGGTTAAACATGATATTGTTGGATGACTCAGGATCAATGGTGCCAATGGAAGTCAAGAGCGTTCTACATTGACTTGGGCAATGCTGTAGAACTTCCAGCATAGACATAGCACACGGTGCTTGAGCCAAATATTCAACAATGTTTTAGTTTTGGGCATCACGTGAACTAGAATTACAAGTATATTTATGGATGGTGCTCTTGGGAGGGCGTAATATAGAGTCGAGAATAGGTTTCTCTATCTGAAATGACCCAGATGGAAGACTCATAGATGGAGTACTAACGAAAGAAGGAGATGGATCCAGTAAAGAACTGTTAGTGAAATTTTCTTTATCATGTTTAGATGGAGTGTTGTATGTCGTAGAGCGAGTGGTTAAATCAATCCCATTGAACATATAAATATGGGCACTTGTCGATGCTTCATCATTGGGAGGGTGGTTGGAACTTCCCCCTGTGGAGGGGGTTTGATCAACCATAGATTGATGCTAAGGAAAAGGCTGCGTTAACACGACAGACTGAGAATTCCCTTTGAAAAGTATTGCAACTTCATCATGATGTGCACAGTCTCGGGTGAAATGATCATCACCACAAATAAGACATGGGAATTTTGGTTTCTTCTATGGTTTCTTTTCCATAGAAGGTAGTGGAGTTTGGGTTTTCAGTTGTTCATTATTATTATTCTTTTGGGTTTATTTTTTGTCTTTTTCTTACCTCAGGATTGTTGTGAAGGGGAAGATTGAACTACATTCACCTCAGAGACTTGAGTTGGGAGGGAGGTAGAGGAGACTGAGGTCAAATTGGGAACGGGTGCTGAAACATAGTGATTTATTGTTCTAGTTGACTATGATATAGATTTGATTTTTATGGAGCCAATAACTCCATCCACATGTGACGTGGATGAAGTTTTGGATGGATTAGTAATGGCACAGGTAGAATTTGGAATCAACTCCTACAAAGTACCATATTGTGAATAAACCAAATCTAAGTACTGAGCCCGGGCAATGGCTTCTTCCTTAGTGACTACACCACCCATAGCGACGTCACGAGCAATCATGGGTAAAAGAGATTTAGTGAACCATTCTGCCAATAATTGGTCAGGAATGATTTCTTTGATCAACTTTCACCGTCATCTCCACTCATGAATATGATCAGAGATATGCATGGAGTTGGTATGACGAAGGGAGGTCAAGAGTTCAGTACCTGTCTCGTAACGGATGGGTACTTGAAAGTGCATGAGAAAGGACATGGAAAGGGAGTTGAAATCTTGAAAAGAACCTTGTGGAAGTTCAATGTACCACTTGGTTGCTGAGCCCATAAGGGTGCACTGGAAAAGACGTAAACGTATAGAATCATCCATTAATGAGTTTGATGAACACCATAAATGGAATTTCATCACATGGTTATTTGGGTCTTCTCCAAGTTTATCGTCAAACTTTGGGATATCGGAAGGTAATTTAGTAGGAATCACTAGCCAATAAGGAAAATCTAGTATGGGATCGTTGGTCAACTTAGACAAGTATGGGAGATCGAGAGTAGCAAGGAAGGGTAATTGTTGGTTAAACTAAGGGTGATACTGGTGTGGCATAGGGACACTTGTAGGGCCATAAACTGGTTGAGATGGGTAATTGTATCCAGTAGGTCCTCTTTCATATGGTTGCTTTTGACCAGGATAAATAAGATTCGATGATTGTTGAGGAACATTCATGAGTTGGGGAAAACCAAGTGGATTTTGAGGGTATAAGTCGGTTGATTCATTTGTGGGGGATAAACAATTTACCCTTGAGGGGGGTAAACATTTTGTCCCTAAGGAGGATACACATTAGCCCCGTCAGGAGGATAAACATTATACCCTTGGGGAGGATAAGGCTGTTGTCCTTGAGGACCCCAAGTGGGATTCGGGATGCCCGGATAAGGTTGTTCGTAAGATAGTCTGGAAGGAACAGGATTTTATACTCCTCCTTGTGGGTTATGGCATGATTTCCCCCAATGTAGGGTTGATTAAACGTGCCTCCTGAAGATACTACCCAGGATTGTGAAGGGTATTCAACAAAAGAAGGTTGCCCCCCTTCCATAGGTGAATTAACAACCGGGGTTTGTCCAGTAAAGGGAGGTTGTCCTCCGGAAAGAACATGAAAATGTGGTTGTCCCCATGGAAGGATAGGCCTACTATAGGATGGTTGTCCTCTGGGAGGGATTGGTCCACTATATGGTGGTTTCCCCCAAGTTTATATATGTCCCACAGTCAATTGTGTATGTTGGGTAAGGGTCTGCATTCTCTGGTGTAAATATGTTCCAATAGGATCCCGTGGAACATGAGGGGCCGTAGAGTGAAAATGTGTAAAAGTGGGGGTAGCGATTGAAGTGCCTTGGGTATGAGTAGAGGTGATGACTCCAGCATGAGGATGAACTAGTGCTGACTTAACAGTAGGATTAATGACCTATTCGATGGGGTGATCAATAGTTTGACTGGATGGTCCTGCCTCATCGACAAGAGTGTCATGAGGAATAAGAGGTTGTCGAATGTATTCAAAATGCTCATAAATATCACGTCTTGATGAATTACTCCATACAGAACGAGCAGGTGTGCAATGTGTATCTACTGTGGTAGTAGGACGAATAGGATTCCTATAGTCATCACCAAAAATTGGTTATGTGGATCCCATATATGTCTCTACAATTAGCCTCTTGGGTAAACCTGGGAATTATTCTTCAATAACGTTACTGAGTGAGTCCAATCGAAGAAAAAGTAGTTCAATAGGAGTTGTCGACACAGGTGTAGTGTGAGGAGTGGGATTTTCAACTGTAACCAAAGCTCTTTCCGAATTGTGTAACAGAGGAGTAGCAACACTCCCAATGTCAGATTGATTTTATACCTCTCCACAGTAGTTGTCTTCTGGTGATTTAGGAGGTAAGGGTTGGTATCCTTCTTCCAGAGTCATCCCTTGCATCCTACATGATCGGCGAAGACCTTTATCGTCAACAGGCTCAATTGTGAATAAATATTAAAACAATAGCACAGGCTAAAAATCTAGAAATACCAACAAGAAAACAAACCTTCTCTCGATGACCGTACTAGTTGGTGATGAAATCCAACATCGCGTGATCAATTCAAGAATAGGCTAGGATATGAGCGGGTGGAACAGTTACGATGGCGACCTTCTTAATGGACTTTCGCCTTGGTACAAGATTCGACACAATAATCGTGGATTTACCCTCCAAGGAGCTCGAGTGAGTTTGAACACCATTTATTCCAGGTACAGTGAAGACTTCCCTTCACCGTCACCTTGTGTAAAGACACTAAAGATTATGGCTACTAAGGACACCAACTTGCAGTCCACCCCTAGGCAGGTATAGTTGACAATCCAATCCAAACGTATGGGCAGGATAACAAGTCTGAAATCCTTTGAGAGAACTGAGGACAAGTGGACCGGTAGAAATCTAGAGGACCACGAATGGATTTGGAATTCACTAAACACTGAGACCAAATGAAGACAGTTGAACCTCGAGAAGAACCCCCAATATATAATCTTACTACTACGAAAAATCAAACCAAAGAGGGATAATATCTGTAGCTCTTCCGAACGTGACCTCGTGTGTAACCCCTATGTGAGATGATCTAAAAATATGACGAAGACTAGATAAACTTGATTTAAATTAAATTTTGCAAGTGAATTGTTATGTGTTTAATGCAACAGGATCAATTTGCAACACATATTAAATGATTACTTATGTAGAAATAAGCATAGACAGCA
>JZKD02S1673935.1:487815-499600 GCA_000966675.3 Picea glauca
CCTCTCTCTCCCTCCCACACTCTAACAAACTCACTCTCTACCTCCCCTCTTTTTCTTTCTCTCTCTCTCCCTCCCACACTCTCACACAAACACTTTTTATCCCCCTTCTATGTCTTCCTTTGTCTTCCTCCCACAATATCACACACACATTTTATATCCCCCATATATGTCTTCCTCTCTCTCCCTCCCACACTTTAACACACTCACTCTCTACCTCCATCCTTTGTCTACTTCTCTCTACCTCTCCTCATTGTTTACCTCTCTCTTCCTCCCGCATTCTTGCACACGTACTTTCTATCCCCCGTTAATCTATTTATATCTCTCTACCCCTCCTTGCCTGTATATCCCCCCTTCCTCTCACAATCAGTCTCACTCTCTCTCCACCCTTTTCTCCCTCCCTCCCTCTCTCTCTACCCCTCCCTCTCACTATCTCTCTACTCACAATCAATTTCACTCTCTCTCAACCTTATCATTGTTTAGTCCCCCTCTCTTTTGTTCTCTTCCCCACCATCTCACACTCACACATTATCTCTCTACCCCCATTCTCCCTATATCTCTCCCCCTCCATCCCACTATCTCTCCTCTCTTTCTCTCCTACATCTACCACCTCTTTCTCTCTCTCCTCTACCCTCCCCCCATTTCTCTCTTTATATCTCACTACCCTCCCTTCCTTCTATATCCCCCCTTCCTTTCACAATCAATCTCACTCTCTCTCCACCCCCTCCTTGATCCAGGTGGATATCAGTGGCCAAACACCTATTCCAGCTGGCTCAAAACATTCTTCTAGCAATTTACTATTTTTAGCAGTTCTTTGGTTCCTAAACTTATGGGGCCATTTTGAGGGCCTAAATGAAGTTTTTTTGAGATATAGCACCTCAATGATAGTTGAAGGCTCTGATTGAGACCCGAAAATGAATCTCCTCTATGATACATTTCCAATGAGCTATTGTTGTTACACATCAAAATTACCCACTTCGAGGATGTCTCATTGTCATTATCGCAAGTGTCACAAGTGTCGCAGAAATCATACTATCGTCTCTCCCATCTCGCATCACAAATGACATCATAAAAACACTTGAGATACCCTCTAAGACTGGTTAAAAGAAGGAAATATATCTTTTGGCGAAGAGTACAAACTTTTACCTTGAAGAATTACCATCATAAAAGCATTTTTGGAGATCAACGCTCCCTTGCCCACTTGCAAGGAGCGCTAGCGCTCCTTTTCTTCTTATAAAGGAGCGTTGCAACGCTCTATGGCCCACTTTGAGGGAGCATCAAGCTGTTGAGAAAATCATGGAACAAATCCCCCTTATCTTTGAAGTCAACTGAGAAATATCCGAGTCATTTTGGCTCAAATCCAAGTCCAAGTCTGGATCTAAGGGGATTTCCACAACCAATGGAGTAATATCCTCAACTTATCCCAAGAATATATAAAGTGGTTAGGCCTCTCAAATCCTATATAAGGAGGCATCCTCATGGTGAAGAAAATGATAAGAATCAGTGAAAAGTATTGTCATTTTGATTGTGGATCATTCGAGCAAGGGGTTGGACAAGGAGAGCTTGGTGAAGCTACTACATCTGCATCTACATTTTGTAAGCACCTTATTTTCTTCTCATTAATACATGTGCTTGGCCTATTTCCTTCAAGATTGTGTACATTTTCATGAGCTTGTCTCTTTGGATGAATCTAGTTTTAAACTAATCATGGTAGAATAGGAAGTATGCTTGTCTTTGTTGTTTATTGGATTGCAAGACTCGTTGAAGGGCTTGGATATCAAGTTCAACTTGGACTGGGTGAGGAAGAACTTCGTAAAAAGGTACTCATATCTTCTTCATCTTCTCTATTGATTAGATTAGCTATGTTTAAAGGAAAGTTAGTGTTCAAAGTTATCACTTTTCTGTCTTGGTCATAGTAGTATAATATCCAAGAGGGAATTCACTTGTCTGCAGGGGAATTTTACTACAATATAATTTGGCAACTGCACTGGGTAACGAAGCTTTCAATTTTGGTTTCCTTCCTTGGTCTTGTTTTATTATTTTCATACCTTTAGATCCTATTCACTGTGTTTTTCTGGTTTTTAGATGTGTTGTTGGTTTTGAAGTCATCCTACACACACTGATTTTTCAAGTTTTCCTAAGCTGCTTGATTTATGGGTTACAATTATTCATTCTCAAAGACCAACGCTCCCCTTCCTTTACATACAAGAGTGCTAGCTCTCTCTTTCTATGCTTTACAGAGAGCTACAACGCTCTGATGCCTTTTACACCAAAACGTCGATTTTATTCTCTTTTGAAAAAAAATTGGGGATACCTTTTTGAGTGTAATTTTTGGTTTTTTGATCTCCTTGGGACTATTTCTATCAGGATATGTCTTCTGTGAAGCTTGCAACCATTTGATTTCCAAGGGTTTTTGACGTTTTGTTTGGTTTTTAAAAGATATTGACATCATTCTTCCTTGTTTTGAATCACTCTTTCTCTTTGAGATCTAGAATCGGTTTGATACTTTCTCATTTATCTGATTGCATGAAGGTTGTTACAAGGAGGTTCAGAGATTTGTGTATTGTTCCATTTGATCTTTGAAGTTATCTTTCCAAGAAATTCCTCGTGTTTGAGTTTTCTTTTTCTTTTTCTTTTTGAAAGTTTGTCTTTGTTTCGCTTCTTATTAGATCTTAATGAGAGTTTGTTTTTTGTTTATATGATGTTTGCTTCCAATTTCTTATAACTTGCAAAGAATGAAATCTAGTTGGCATAAGAAGCTTTGAATCAAGTTGATTATAATTCATATTTTAAAAAGGAGATATATTTTCACGATTGGCTTTTAGATATTAGGATCACTGTCTAAATAGCTTAGCATTGAATTAGATTATTTATTAAGAATAATTGCATAAAGTTTCTGCATTTTTGTGTTTGATAGTGAAAAAGAAAATTTCTTCTCCTTTCCATAAATAGAAGTTCATTGAAAGAAAAGATTGCTTATTATTTTTTTTTTTTATGCATTTTTGGGAATCAATTCATAATATCATCAGTTTCACTCTCATTCACCTCTGAGTAAAGAACAACCACAAAAAATCAACCCTAATTAAAATCGATCTAAAAACTTTTTCTTTTTAGATTCCTCCACCAACATTAGACTAGGATTAGCGCTTTGGATTAGGATGTGAGCACAACTCTCCAAAGAATTAAAAAAAAGCATTAGTATCTTGCAATAGAGAGAGAAAATCCAATTTTTGTATAAGCTTTATGGGATCCTCCTCTCACACAGGGGTTACACATGAGGTCGCGTTCGGAAGAGCTACAGAGATTATCCCTCCATGGTTTGATTGTTCATAGTAGTAAGATCGTATATTGGGGGTTCTTCTTGAGGTTCAATTGTCTTCATTTGGTCTCGGTGTATAGTGAATTCCAAATCCGTTCGTGGTCCTCTGGATTTCTACCGGTCCACTTGTCCTCAGTTCTCTCAAAGGATTTCAGACTTGTTATCCTGCCCATACGTTCGGACTGGATTGTCGACTGTACCCGCCTAGGGGTGGACTGCAAGTTGATGTCCTTAGTAGCCATAATCTTTAGGGTCTTTACACAAGGTGACGGTGAAGGGAAGTCTCCACTGTACCTAGAATAAATGGTGTTCAAACTCACTCGGGCTCCTTGGAGGGTAAATCCATGATTACTATGTTGAAGCTTGTACCAAGGCATATGTCTGTTAAGAAGGTCGCCATCGTAACTGTTCCACCCACTCATATCCTAGCCCATTCTTGACTTGATCATGCGATGTTGGATTTCATCACCAACTAGTACGGTCATCGAGAGAAGGTTTGTTTTCTTGTTGGTATTCCTATATTTTTAGCCTATGCTGTTGTTTTAATATTTCTTCACAATTGAGCCTGTAGACAATAAAGGTATTTGCCAATCATGTAGGATGCAAGGGATGACTCCGGAAGAAGGATACCAACCCTTACCTCCTAAATCACTTGAAGAAAACTACTGTGGAGAGGTACAAAATCAATCTGATGTTGGGAGTGTTGCTACTCCTCTGTTACACAATTCAGAAAGAGCTTTGGTTACGGTTGAAAATCCCACTCCTCACACTACACCTGTGTCGACAACTCCTATTGAACTACTTTTTCTTAGATTAGACTCACTCGGTAACGTTATAGAAGAAGAATTCCTAGGTTTACCCGAAAGGCTAATTGTCGAGACATATATGGGATCCACATAACCAATTTTTGGTGATGACTATAGGAATCCTATTCGTCCTACTACCGTAGTAGATACACATCGCACACCTGCTCATTCTGTATGGAGGAATTCATCAGGACGTGATATTTATGAGCATTTTGAATACATTCGACAACCTCTTAATCCTCATGACACTCCTGTTGATGAGGCAGGACCATCCGATCAAACTATTGATCACCCCATCGAATAGGTCATTAATCCTACTGTTAAGTCAGCACCAGTTCATCCTCATGCTGGAGTCATCACCTCTACTCATACCCAAGGCACTTCAACCACTACCCCCACTTTTACACATTTTCACTCTACGACCCCTCATGTTCCACAGGATCCTATTGGAACATATTTACATCAGAGAATGCAGACCCTTACCCGACATACACAATTAACTGTGGGACATATCTCAACTTGGGGGAAACCACCATATAGTGGACCAATCCCTCCCAGAGGACAACCATCCTATAGCAGGCCTATCCCTCCATGGGGACAACCACATTTTCATGTTCTTTCTGGACGACAACCTCCCTTTACTGGACAAACCCTAGTTGTTAATCCACCTATGGAAGGGGGGCAATCTTCTTTTGCCAAATACCCTTCACAATCCTTGGGAGTATCTTCAGGAGACATGTTTAATCAACCTTACACTGGGGGAAATCAGACCATAACCCATAAGGAGGAGTATAAAATCTTGTTCCTTCCAGACTATCTTACGGACAACCTTATCTGGGCATCCCGAATCCCACTTGGGGTCCTCCAGGACAACAGTCTTATCCTCCCCAAGGGTATAACATTTATCCTCCCCACGAGGCTAATGTGTATCCTCCTCAAGGACAGATTGTTTACCCCCCTCAAGGGTAAATTGTTTATCCCCCACAAATGAATCAACCGACTTATACCCCTCAAAATCCACTGGGTTTTCCGCCACTCATGAATGTTCCTCAACAATCATCGAATCTTATTTATCCTGGTAAAAAACAACCATATGCAGGAGGACCTACTGGATACAATTACCCATCTCAACTAGTATATGGCCCTACTAGTGTCCCTATGCCACACCAGTATCACCCTCAGTTTAACCAACAATTACCCTTCCTTGCTACTCTAGATCTCCCATACTTGTCTCGGTTGACCAATGAGCCCATACTAGATTTTCCTTATTGGCTAGTGATTCCTGCTAAATTACCTTCCAATATCCCAAAGTTTAATGGTAAACTTGGAGAAGACCCAAATAACCATGTGATGACATTCCATTTATGGTGTTCATCAAACTCATTAATGGATGATTCTATATGTTTACGTCTTTTCCAGCACACCCTTACGGGCTCAGCAACCAAGTGGTACATTGAACTTCCACGAGGTTCTTTTCAATATTTCAACTCCCTTTCCATGTCCTTTCTCATGCACTTTCAACTACCCATCCATTACGAGACGGGTACTGAACTCTTGACCTCCCTTCGTCAAACCAAATCCATGCATATCTCTGTTCATATTCATGAATGGAGATGACGGTGAAGGTTGGTCAAAGAAATCATTCCTGACCAATTATTGGTGGAATGGTTCACTAAATCTCTTTTACCCGTGATTGCTCATGACGTCGCTATGGGCAGTGTAGTCACTAAGGAAGAAGCCATTGCCCGGGCTCAGTACTTAGAATTGGTTTATTCACAATATGGTACTTTGTAGGAGTTGATTCCAAATGCTATCCGTGCCACTACTGATCCATCCAAAACTTCATCCACGTCACATGCGGATGGAGTTATTGGCTCCATAAAAACCAAATATATATCATAGTCAACTGAAACAATAAAGCGCTATGTTTCAACACCCGTTCCTAGTTTGATATCACTCTCCTCTACCTCCCTCCCAACTCAAGTCTCTGAGGTGAATGCAGTTCAATATTCCCCTTCACAACAATCCAGAGGTAAGAAAAGGACAAAAAATAAACCCAAAAAGAATAATAATAATGAACAACCAAAAACCCAAACTCCACTGCCTGCTACGGAAAAGAAACCACAGCGTAAACTAAAATTCCCATGTCTTATTTGTGGTGATGATCATTGCACCCGATACTGTGCACATCATGATGAAGTTGCAAAAATTTTCAAAGGGAATTCTCAGTCTGTCGTGTTAACGCAGCCTTTTCCTCAACATCAATCTATGGTTGCTCAAACCCCCTCCACAGGGGGTAGTTCCAGCCACCCTCCCAATGATGAAGCCTCAACAAGTGCACATATTTATATGTTTAATGGGATTGATTTAACCACTGTCTCTATGACATACGACACTCCAGCTAAACATGATAAAGAAAATTTCACTAACAGTTCTTTACTAGATCCATCTCCTTCTTTCGTTAGTACTCCATCTATGAGTCCTCCATCTGGGTCATTTTAGATAGAGAAACCTATTTTCGACTCTATATTATGCCCTCCCAAGAGCACCATCCGTAAATATACTTGTAATCCTAGTTCATGTGCCACCCAAAACTAAAACATTGTTGAAGATTTGGCTCAAGCACCATGTGCTATGTCTATGCTGGAAGTTCTACAACATTGCCCAAGTCAACGTAGAACGCTCTTGGATTCCATTAGCACCATTGATCCTAAGTCATCCAACAATATCACGTTTAACATGGACCATTTCAAGTCACGACTTTCTCACCAACTCGCTTTTCAAATTGATGTTGTTGTTTACAATCAACACATTCATTGCACTATCTTGGATGAGGGAGCTTCTACTTGTTTCATGTCGCTAGCTTGTTGGAAAGGATTAAAATCGCCCGCACTTAACCAATCCCCTACGATGTTACGATCATTCAATGGGTGAGGTTTCCATCCTCATGGGATCTTGCAGTCCTTGGTCGTTTAGCTGGGCAGAAATACTGTCTCTGTTGATGTTGAGGTAGTCAATGCTCCCCTCGATTACAACTTGTTACTAGGAAGAAGTTGGTTTTATTCCATGACTATCATTGCTTCATCGATGTTTCAGTGTGTACAATTCCCTCATCAAGGCAAAATTATCACTATTGATCAGTTATATTACTGTACACCTGATGCTCGCACTCCCGCCACCAATAATATTCCTTTCTTGGGAGATCATAAGATCATGTATGAAAGTGTTGGTGTAGTTATTTTGAAAGACTCTACTCTTATGGGTACCTTCCTTGCACCACTTCCTCCTACACACAACATATTGCCACAATCAATATGATTTTGACCATGGCCTATCAGTCTTTAGAATCATCTGATCCTTGGATCGTGCCTAGTTCGTTAGAATTTGATTCACTAGGTGACGCTATGCCACTTAGCCCGACCGAGGCTTCATACAATGTTATTCAATCTTCCTCTCCCTCCACAGATTACCAACATCTATTGTCACCTGACACTTATTCGATGCCATCTTGATTGAACTCCTTGTCTTATTCGTTTGACTACATTTTCCATATTTTTCCTTCAGATGAATCCATTATGGAAATGCTTAGCACTGACAAAGTACATTGGGATGACAACTGGTAGTCTCTAATTTTGTCTTGGTTTAGTGAGAAACCCTTATCCTAAACCCTTCTTACCTACACTTCATTTTTTGTTTCCAGTTGATTTTGATCTTTGTTTTTAGTGTCTTATGGTTTGCATTATAGTTTTTGAATAGTTTATTTAAGTTTGATTTTGAAAGACATGGTTTTAGACAAGGTGTCACCTTATATGCCTATTTGAATTTCATAAATTTAAATTTTTCTAAGTCATTAATAGCGCTACGGGAATAAGGCTATTCCCGTAACACCAAAATAATCATGCCTTGATACGC
Source organism: Picea glauca (assembly GCA_000966675.3). Classification (NCBI taxonomy): domain Eukaryota; kingdom Viridiplantae; phylum Streptophyta; class Pinopsida; order Pinales; family Pinaceae; genus Picea; species Picea glauca. The sequence continues at coordinate 495,850 of JZKD02S1673935.1, forward strand.
GGCTGCCATCCAGATTTTGTTATGTTGACATGAATCATGGATTGAGAGTTCGCATGTGTCCACAATAGCTTGGAATCATTTATTGATTCAAACCATTTCATAATCTAATTGTTGTGTACCCACGCAGGACTCATTTTAAATCACTCAATTCTCAATGATCATTATATTATACCTGTCTGATTTTGTTGAATTTAGGCATAGATATTCGCTCAAATGAACGTTATACACTAACAGATTGCAGGTGGAAAATTTGGAACCCGAGGACACTAGTTACAGAATTGTGTTTTGATGGCGCCAAAGAAGAGCAGACAGGTAGTCAAAATAGAACCAAAGGGTGCCGAACTTATTGAAGCCTATCCTCAGATGGCTCAAAGGTTCAAAGACACTGGGTGGTTTGAATTCCTTACCACTTTTCAAGGTTACGATGAGCAAGTCTCCATGGAGTTCACTCTGAATTTTGATGGTCACAAGGTGGAGATCGGTAAGATGTTGATGCTAGTGATAGAGTAGACAATTGCAAAGTCTTGCAGGTTGGTGGTTGGAGGAGAAAGATGGTGGAAGAAAGAGCATGTGGTTACAGAGTTCGTAAACCAATTCCTGCTTCCAGATAAGCAAAATTCGAATTGGAAAAGGGGTGTACCTCGTAGCTGGATTTGACCCGAATGGAACACTGCTCTGATCGTGATCCATAGGTATATCACTTGTGAAGTTATATTCTCACTGGTCTATATCTACCACATTAGGATACTAATGCATTTAAATGGTGATTATGCTTTAAATCTCCCTTATTTTCTACTCAAAAGCTTGAGAAAGATGTCAAAGAGAGTGCAGTCACTTTCCACCAATGCTAAGAGTAGTTTGTTTCATCAAGTTGTAATTAAAACTTTAGTTATGTTTGCTTTGAGAGAATTACAGAAGCCCTAGAGCTGGCTCACATAATCTTTAAACCCTAACACACAGTCTAATAAACAGAAGAAAGGAAAAGGGGGAAAGACTATTACACAGAGCTGAGATATTTCAATCGATGAAACCCTTGTGAAAGAGGAGATTCTTGATATGAGGGTGACAAGGAGTAGTATAAGTGAAAGAACTAGGTGGAATCTAGAAATTGAAATGTTTTCTGAATAAGATGTTAAAGGGGAAAATGATTCAGATAAATATCTTGATACTCGAACTACAGTCAAGCATGAATTGCCATCAACCAATAAAAGGGGTGTTGCAGTCAAAGGGAAAAGGGTTAAAGATGTTCTAGGAAAATCTCCCTGCGGATAGGTAGATTGCCTCAAAGAGCTAGACCCTACTCTAAGACAGAAAGTGCTTAATGTGGACACTAACTTCCTTTCAAATCTATACAAACTAATACATGAGAAGGAAGGAGAACAACAATACCTTTTTATAGATGTTTGTCCCTGCACACTCCAAATCGAGCTCTGAACTCTCGCTCCTTACTGAGTCCTATAAACAAACAAAGTACGACCACTTCCTACTCTATTAATATTAGCTTGAAAACAGATCTATCTATCAATGATAAGTTCATGTAAAATCAGACACAAACTCGAAAGAAACAGGCCAAGCAAATTATATTAATGAGGACAAAACATTACTTATAGCCATGGATGGATTGCAGCAGTTTCGCCAAGTCCTCTTTGTCTACTCCTTGCTCAAAAGATCCACGATCTGAATGATGATAGCTTCACCAATTGCTCCCTATGAGATCATAGGTCTCTTGCTTCCAAAATATCTATGTTCCAGCACCACTTATGAGATCATAAGTTTGGTGTGATTCTCCTTTTCCAGTCCCCTTTCACCATTAGAAAGCTTGCTTATATAGCCTTGGAGAGGCTCAACAACTTGAGATATCCTTGGGGAAGGTGAGGATTTTCCTCCTTCAGTTGAGGATCTTCCCTAAGGTCATGGCTGGACTAGGGATTCAAATCCAACTACCTTCCAAGAATGAGAAGATCCTTCCCCCATTCATCTCAACAACTCAACTGCTACCCAGAATAGGTAGCGCTCCCTCAAAAAGACCATGAAAGTGTTGTAGCACTCCCTAGTAGGCTTTAGGGGGGCGCCAGCGATCTCAAAATCTATAGCGCTCCCTCAAAAGGGCCAGGGGAGCTTTATAACACTCCCTGATAGTGTAAGGGGGAGCATCAGTGCTCCGAGAAGAGGTATAGGGGAGCGCTCTCCTTCAAAAGCTCAGTGTTTGAGGTGCTTTCAGATGGAAAAAGGTTTGCAAGCTTGCTGACTCATTTCTCCTCTTCCAAATCAAATGTTTGAGGTGTTTCAAGTGTCCTTCTCATGTCGTTATAGGTACGACATAGGCATCATGGTAGTATGCTTCCTTGACACTTGCGACACTTGTGAGAAACATGCGACACTTGCGACCTTGTGAGAAAAATGCGACACTTGCGACCTTTGTAATGATGACACTTGCGACACTATCAAAGTGAGTAATTTTGACGTGTAACAGATTGCCCCCCAAAGTATGAAGTTAGAAGACAGGAACTGATAACTGAAATGCTTTGTAGACTTTCAAGCAAGGGTATAGACTCGGAGAACTTGACGGAAGCTGCACACAAACATCCAACAAATATCATGACATATTTCAAAACCAAGGTAGGCATACCTATGCTTGGGTGATCAAGACTTGTGAGATATGGCCGCCATAAAAATACACTACAGATCCACAATTGTATTGATGAAAAGGTATATCCACCGAAGATACAACGTGGATCTATACTTTGATGACTCAGACTAATCGTAGCCACAAAGAATACACAGTGGATCTACGAGATGACAAGACAGAGCCACGACCAATACAAAGTGGATCTATGTAACAGTGTATGTGTTCTTTGTCCAATAGAAACTCCTTTCGCAGCCTGGGCGAAGCATATAACAAAGTGGTTACTCAACCTATGGTCTTCTTACCAATCTCAATGTGGTACGATTCTAACCATGTGAATAGATGTCTTGATGTCGAACATGGCAGAAACCACTTGATTACCGGTCAATGTTGTGAACCGTTAATAAGCACGAGGGAGATCACCATTAATGTCGATGATTCCCAAGGTACCCTAGTACATTCCAGCGAATGCGAATAGATGAGCTGAGGTCGAACATTCATGGAATCATCCAATCAGAGGTCAATGATGTAAACCTACTGTCGGACATGAGGAGGCCTACCATTGAGGCATGCAGGCCCCAAAGTACTGACTGGTTTCTAAGTCTAATTCCCGGATAATGTGTTGAAGTCGATAGGAATAGACTCGTCGAGGGAGGGCTTTGATGTATCCCCCATCAACGACACAAAACGAACACAGAGATGTAATTGGTAGTGTTGTTCCTGAGTTTGTGTTTTAAGGCTATAAAACACACCGTCAAGGCATCCGAATAAAGATTTTTATGATAATACTTTTAAAACAAAGAAACAAAGAAAGACTAGATCAGATTCAGTTTCTCAACTGTCTCTGTCTTGCTTCCCGTTGTTCCTGGATGCTTATGTCACATTCGATTGCAGCCCACGATCTTTCTAACTCAGTCCTATTTGTTGCAGTTTGTAAGATGGTATTAAATAGGTTTAATGCAATGCTGGTTTGATCCTGTAGACTAGGTTCTACGTTAGGTTGTCTACCATTAGGAACTGTCATGGGTGATAGGGTTTAAATGTTTATAAAAGGAGTTTTTTATAGATTGGTTACTTCAGACTTTCAGAAAAGATATTAATGAAACAACTTTAAAATCTAAAACA
>JZKD02S1673935.1:511793-522273 GCA_000966675.3 Picea glauca
GCTTCAAGAGAGAAAAAACTTTTTTGTAAGCCTGGCAATTGGCTTTCTAATGTTTTCTCTGTGAATTTAACTTTCTCCAATTTCGAACTTGAAGCTATCATCCATTTGTTAATTTCTGCAATGTTGACCACTTTTATATTCAAGATTTTCGCTTTCTTTTCTTCAAATTCTTCTTTTATTTTCAGCTGATACCTGTTAATGTTGATTTCCCCTAACAACTCGGAAAAGCCATCTGTCCCGATCTGTGTTGAATCTTTTTCAATAACATTGAAGATTTTTTGACAATCTTCATTGACCTCTTTTGTAATTCTTTTATAACCTTCCAGTTTTGTTTCCCAAACTTTAATCATAATATCTCCTTTCAACTTCTCTGAAATGGATAATTTCTGTGATTTTCTAGTTTCTTCCTTTTGTAAAGAAGTTATTATCTTTTGGAAAGAATTTCTTGCCGCTTTAGCTTCCCTTTCTTTTTGCACTGTCTCGTCCATAGATCTCTTAGATTCTTGAAAATAATTCTGGATGGTTTCCAGATTACAGAATACCTTCTGTTGTTCTTCCTCAATATTTGTATATATTTCTGATGCTTTAGTCTTGAAATTATCTATTTCAATTACTTGATTAGTAATTGAAATAACTTTATCTTGTAGAGATTTATTTTCATTGCCCAGCTTCTGCACTTGTTCTTGGGTAATTTGAATCATACGTTTTGCTTCGGTCAAGTTTTCATTTAACTTTTGAATATATTGTATATCTTTAAGTCTAGCTTGTTCTAGACCTTTTTGTATTCCCCATCCAATCATTTTTTCATTTTCCTTCAATCTATCCTGCAGATGCAATATTTCTCGATCCTTTTTCTCTAACATTGTTGTTAGATTTCCTACCGAATACATATTGGTTGATGCTATTGCACCCATGGTTCTTGCTAGATCTGTAGCAAATTCTCCTTCTTTTAATTTCTTTCCATCAATAATAATTTTATGTTTTTTGATCATTTTTTAACCTACAGGATGTAATGCCTATTTCAAGATGGCTCTTCGTTTTTTACTGAAAAAATAGTCAGAGGAAGGGATTTCATCTTTGCTGATTGGCTCTAAGTCACTTATGTATAGAACTCCTTCATGAGGGGTTCCAAAAGTAGCATGCAGTGGGGTCAATGCTGTAATGGGACTGCCCAGTTCTTTTGAAGCTGTTCCCCCGACATTTTCTGGAATATCATCGAGGTCTATTGGGCTTGTTTCTACTCCTTTGCCTTTTTCTGTCTGTGTTTCTTTGATCTGCGAACCTTCTGTATTCTGAGGAGGAATCTCAGAATATTTCAATTTATCTTTATCGCTTGTATCATACTGAATAATGGTTTCAAATCCTGGAGGAATTGTTTCTTGCACTTGTGCTGATGTTGGCATTTCACCCTGTAAAATCTTTGGTAAACATTTTCTTCTATTTCTTTGAAAATATGCAAACCCCACCTGTGCATCAGGTGACAAGGTTTGCACTCTGCTCTGAACTTCCTCATAAGATTTAGCATTTCTAAAAACAACATCATAAACTGAGATTTCATGCTCATATGCCTTTAAACCACATTGTGTGACATGCCGATTGATTATTTGATATGGGTCGTGTTTCCTATGCTCTATATTTTCTAATTTCACTTCATTCATCGATTCGGCTTTTGACTTAGAATGACCTATGTTTAATAAAACAAATTTTCCTAAATAGATAGGAAAATATGGCCATGCCTTTTTCTGCTGATATTTTAATTCTAGCCCAATGCCACCATTTATCAGCTGATAAGCCACTTCTCTGCATATTAACCTGTCTGGTAGTATTTTTGGGAGTGCATGAAGTGGGATAGAACAACCATAAACCCTAACATATGAGAAATTTTCTTCAATGAACCAAGCGGCAACTGATTTAAGATTTTCTATAATGGTATGTGAAATACGAGGAGGTTCACAACCAAAGAATATTCTGTGCAGCGGAATAATTACAAAATGACACACCTCATAAAAATTATTTTTGGCATTTTCTTCCCACAGAGCTGAATGGTACTTATGAATAGGCTCTATACAAGAAGCATTCCAACTCCAATTCATTAATGAGAAAGGAATCCTAAAGAAAATGGCATCCATTATATAAGCTGACATATAAAAGGCCACCGACTGTCCCTTTGACCTAGTTGTTTTGTAACTCATAACTTCTGAAGTGATGTTGTCTGATAAAATCTTATGCCAATTGAAACTGCGCCCCTCTGAAACTTCTTCTAAGAGGGGTGTCCATTCTGCACTAAAGTGATAAGGATCCTTTTTCCCATATAGTCTACATAACATCATTGCTAAATATATCATATATTCATTTAATGAAGCTATGGCATATATTCCATGTAAATCGGCCCTAAATTTGTTTTCATCTCTGGCCCATCCTCTTATCATGTCAGGGTATGTTTGGCCACCTTCAACGCACTCTTTTTGTTGACATGCAGCTAAAAACTCAGAATTAAAAGTGTGCCTATGATTGGGCGATAGCTTATACATTACTTGGATATGTTCGGGCCTGAATGAGCCGATAACAGCTCCTTGCTCGTTCAGAATGCTTTTGGTCGGAACATCCACTTTATCCAATGCCCAGGAAACCATATCAGTATATGAAACCAGTCTCGGACGTGCAACAACCTTATGAAGCTCAGTTTCGGCGATATCTCGGAGATGGTTGTCCGCACCATTTTCCGCATATTTGAGTTCATCCTCCATTTTTTTTGCAATTGCAACCCATGATTTGACAGAGTGTACTACCCCAGCTGCAGTAGTGTCTGAAATAATATCGCCTTTCAGTTGCTCTTCATTTTTCTTTGAAGCCTTTTTGGGCGCCATAGCTCTGTGTTCACTTGAATACCTGTAACAGAGCAGAATTTAGCTTCGAAATAATAATGTAAACGTTTCAAAATTTATTTCGAATATATCATAAAATCATCGAGATGTGTACCTCTGTTATGAAATAAATGCAAAAGATATTCCCAAAGATATACATTTAATGTTTGTACTCGAGCTTTCCCAGTATTTCCGAATATATTAGAAATTTTCCAAATTGAACAATTTCCGTATTTAATATTAATTTTCATAAGTTCAGACCTTAAACCTTGTTTCTGAGAATGATTAATTTGTGTTAATCTTAATTTAAGTTTAAAAACACTCTTATCGGTGTTTCGAAACTTTTGATGTCAAGGAAATAAGTCCTCGAAGAACCCCGATCGCCGAAATCACGATGTATTATTTAAGTTAAAACAATTTTATTATCTTAATTAATCCATATTAACTTTTTCGGGATTTCATTAATCAAGAAATCGGAAATTGGGAAATCAGGGATCGGGAAATCGGGAAATCCAATGTCATGAAACTGATACTCGTGAAACCGCGAACCCCGATATCCCAATATGATTATTTACTCTTAATCATGCTTAACAGTAATTATATTAATTGCAAATCTCACTTAAGGATTAACGTAAAATCGGGGATCGGGAAATCGGAACATTCGATGACAAGTTTCTGTGTTCTCACAAAATCGTGAATCCCGATTTTGCGATGAGATTAACTTAAAGTTTAAACCTCTTTTTAAATATGATTTAATTAAATGATGTTTTAATCGAGGATTAATGTATCGGGAAATCGAGAATCGGGATTTCGCTATTCAATTTACGTTGAACATTTGTTCATTCAAAACTCCGAATCTTGATATCCCGATATAACTTTAAAATTTCTTAAGTTTTTAAATCAATGTCCGTTTTAAAAGGTTATTTCGAATAACATTGGAAAACTTATATTTGTTTAGATTTTTAATCATTCTTTGTCCAAAAATTAACCATAAAGGCATCATGAATTCGTCGGAAATGAAATTTTTTGCTTTAGGGAATTTATAAAATGCAAAGACTCAAAGATATAAAAAAATTTATCCTTAAAATCAAAAATTCAAGGTCTGTTTCAACATAGGCTCCAACTGGGGACCTCGTCTCCCTGCAGGACGAGGAGAACATGCAGACTCAATGCCTACATTGGGTAATGGGGTCAAAAATTTATCTCTGATAAACTGAACAAGGAGTAAGAAAAGAGGATATATACAATCTTTGAAAAACTTTTTCAAAACTTATCACTTATTGAAATTCAATTATGGTCTTCTTCAAAATTTTCCTTCTCATTCCAAAATTAAGTTAGTATTCAGATGGTTAGAACAATCTTTAGAAGCTCAACAGATTATTGAACATTTCAGCTTGCAGCAATCGAAACAAAATTCATCAATTTAAAACTGGGAAGCTCTATTTGACTTAAGACGAATATCCAGTTTTTTGAAAAATTGATAACTAGAATAGAGTTATAGATAAGTGTGACAACCTTACAGATACCTCAGATATTGCTTCACTACCAGCAGGTCTGTTTAGTACCCCGGTGAAGTTATCTGTCCCTTTTTACTGAATTTCCTTTCACCGCTTCGAATGTTAATTTTATGTTTAGACATTGCTTCACTGCCAGCAGGCCTATTCAGTACCCCGGTGAAGTTATCTATTTTATATTTTCAGATGAGGGCAATCATTTAAATGAATTTCCTTTCATCGTCTGTAGGACTAGATGGTGGAAATCAATTATGAATTTCCTTTCACCATCTGTCTTATATTTAGCTCAGGCTTACGAAGCGGGGGCAATCAGTGATACTTAATATATCAGGGTTGGTGATCTGTGTAAAAATTTATAATCAAGGTTTGTCAACTTGTTTTGATTATTCTAGGTCAATTTCTCTCAACCTTCAAAACTTCCTAAGTCTGTAGAGAAAAAGGGGAAAACATTTTCAAGGGATCTTCTTTTGAGCAAGCTAAAAAGTTCAGATAAACTGTTAAACAACTTAAGATATACAGATTTAATCTCAAACTTAACCATTTTTAGTCAGAGAGAAAAAGATGAATACTGTCCTATCTGAATTCAATCATTTGATAAATTTCAAATTTAATACAAAATCTCTTCAACTCTGACACAAATTTTAACAGATAAAACTGAGGTTATTAAAGGGAACTTTTCAACAATGTAAAACCAAAATACCTCATATATAATTTCAAAAATGACTTTGTGGATTCTTATTTTTATTTTTATTGTTTTACGAATTTTTATTTAACAATTTGGGAAAGTAACCTAAATGTACAAATTTATTTTATTTTATTTTAATATATATATATATATATATATATATATATATATTATTCCATGTAATGCTTTAAGAAACGTGCATTAACAGGGGCATTTAGGATCTTACCTTCTAAATTTTCTAGTAGAAAAGAGTTTTTACCTTTAGAAGATGATATTTTAAAGGGTCCATACCAGATGTGATCAAATTTACCATTTTTACCCGAATCTTCCTTTCGAGCATCCCACCTCAAGACTAGATCTCCTGGAAGAAAGTTTATGTTCTTGGCCTTGCGATCAAATAGCAGCTTCATATTATCCTGGTACTTCTGTAGCTTTTCGTCTATTACATCCCTGTGTTGTTGCACTTCAATTAATTGGTTTATTCTTCTGGTGAGAGGATTTGGCTCTTCCTTCTCATCCTACCACAACTTCATTACAGGAAGTGCTAAATTTATGGGTAATACCACATCTGTACCATAAACCATTTGAAATGGTGAGGTACCAATAGATTTCTTCGTTCCTATTCGATTTTCCCATAAAGCATACTTTAAATGTAAGTACCAAGATCTTTTATTTTCCTTTAAGGTTTTCTTAATTATGCTGATCAAACTCTTATTAGAAGATTCATCCAAACCATTTCCTTGTGGATAATATGCTGTAGAATGTCCTAATACAATGTTATATTTTTGACAGAAACTAATCATTGCCATTGACTTGAAATCTTGAGCATTATCTGTTACTATCTTTCTAGGACATCCAAATCTTGCCAATATATTTTCTTCCAAAAATTCTATGACCACTAAGTCAGTGGATTTCCTGGTAGGAATTGCTTCCACCCACTTGGTGAAATAATCCGTGGCAGTGAGAATCCACCTATGTTGGGCGCTTGAATGTGGATTTATCTCACCTATGAAATCAAGCCCCCATTGCTGGAAAGGTGCTTCTGTTTTGATTGGAACTAACGGCATAGCTGGTAACTTCTGCTTTCTAGTGAAAAATTGACAAGGGTTACAAGCCCTTACCTTAGCATTTACATCAGGGAACAGCTTGGGCCAATAATAACCAGCCCCTAATATTTTGTATGCTGTTGCTCTCCAAGCATGATGCCCTCCATAGACCCCTTAATGAAACTGACTGATAACTTCCTATGTCTCTGATTCAACCAAGCAAACTAAGAGGAAACCAAGTGGGTCTTTCCAGTATAATTTTTTCTCAGAAATGCAATATTTAACTGCATGCAATTTCAATGTTCTAGCTTTGGAAGATGACAATTCATCTGGACATTTCAAAGTTAAAAGATATGTTACTATATCTTTATACCAATCAGATGAAATGAATTTGTCCTCAATCTTGTTTTCAATTATTTGATCATCAATTTCATTCATATCTATCCATCCTTCTTCCTTTTGAGCGTTGTTCATTCCAAGAACCCGAAAATTAGATTCAGCTAGCAGTCTAGCTAAACCCTGTCCTTTAACTAATTTAGTTGGCTTAACCTCCAAGTCAAATTCCTGAATTTTTACAAGCCATCTACCTCTCTTACCGTCAATGTCTGCTTGTACTAAGATATCCTTTACAACACTGGTAGGTACATATGCAATGATTTTGGAATGTAATACATACGTTCTAAACGCATTTAATTCTTTAACCATTGCGTAAGCTTGTTTTTCCATTATATTGTATTTAAGCTCAGTGTCTCGGAGGCTTTTACTGGAAAAGGCGATGGGTTGCTCAAAGCCCTCTTCATTCTTTTGGAGGAGAACAGCAGCCAGTGTATGTTCTGAGGCAAATGAAAAAATGAAGAACTCCTTAAGATAATCCGGACTTGCTAGTACCGGAGCTTCACTGGTAACTTTTTTAATGTGAGCAAAAGATACCTTTGCTTCTGTTTTCCACTTAACTTCGCTATTCTTCCTGAGCATATCTGTTATCAGTTTAACAATTTCAGCAAAATTAGGAACAAACCTTCTCAAAAAATTTATTTTTCCTAAAAAAGATTGAATCTCTTTAACATTTCTAGGAATTGCTAATCTTTGTATTGCCTCTACTCTTTTAGGATCGATTCTGATACCATCTCGGGATACTATATGACCTAACAACTTGCCCTCCTGCATGGCAAAATGAGATTTTTTTGGATTCAATGAAAGACCATACTTACGACATTTTTCAAAAGTTTGTTTTAAATGAATAATGTGATCTTCATCTGATTTCGAAAACATAGTAAGGTCATCCAGATATATAACTACAAACTTATCTCATTCGCCGACAAAGGTAATATCCATGGCTCGTTGAAAAGTGGCTCCTGCATTCATTAACCCAAATGGCATTTTATCATACATAAAAGTACCCCAAGGAGTAGTGAATGCAGTCTTTTCCTTATCAGGTTCACTAACAGCAATTTGGTTATATCCTGAAAAGCCATCAATCATGGACATCCTAGTAGCTCCTACTACTTTTTCCAGCACATGATCCATTTTTGGTAGAGGATAGTTGTCTTTAAGAGAAGATTTATTTAAATTTCTAAAGTCAATGCACAATTTGATCTCTCCATTTTTCTTTCTCACTGGTACTAAATTGGCAACCCAATCAGAATATCTCAAAGGAACAATAATTTTAGCATGCAATTTTTTTTTCATTTCTTTCTCAATGACAGGTAATAAGATCGGGTTGAACTGTCTAAGTTTTTGCTTGAAAGGTTTGACACCTGGTTTAAGTGGTATTTTGTGTTCTATCACCGAGGTGTCATAAGTTTTCAAATCTTCGTAAGACCATGCAAACACTTCTTTATACTTTTTCAACAACTCTGTATATTTGTTTTTATTTTCTACTGACAAAAATTTAGATAACTTAACCATTTTGGGATTATTTACAGTTCCTATGTTACAGTCTTCAACCTCTTCTGGTTGAGGTTGCAGGGTGGTTTTAGAAGGAATGTCATCTTTATTGAAGAGTCTTTCCAAAGGTATCAGACCTTTGGGGATTTGATTATTTTTTAAAACAAGCATCCGATGATTAGCTATTTTATCATGGAACACCTTTACATCTTCACCTTCCTGCATGATCCAAAACGGATCATTTTGATTCTCCTGATCATTATATGTTTCTGAAAACTCATCTAAAGATTCAAGAAACTTTCTAAGTTGCACATTATCAGGTATGGAAGGACGATGTCTCATTTGAATATGGTATTTTAAATTAAAAGACGTTGGGGGGCTAAACGTTGATGCAACTTTAGCTAAGGCATCAGCCTATTGATTTTCGGATCTAGGGACAAAATGGAAATTAACATAAGTGAAGAAATTCTCAATTAAATCCCATACACAGTTTCTATAAGACCTTAATCTAGGATGTTTTGCTTGATATTGCTGGTTTACTTGTTTTATGATTAATTCAGCATCACCGAAAACTTCAATATTTTTAATTTTCATTTTTCTTCCAGCTTCTAAACCAAGTACTAAAGCCTCATATTCACATACATTATTTGTACAGTCTATATACCACTGGAGTCTATAAGAAAAAGGGATCATAAATTGATCATCAGGGGCAATAAGGAGTACTCTAGCCCCAACTCCAAGATAGGAGGCAACTCCATCAAAAAACATTTCCCATGTACCAGTATAATATACATTTTCTTTTATTTCACTTTTTTGAACTTTTTCTTCTGTATCTTTATCATCTACATCTATCTCAAAATCATCATCTAATGATAATATACAGTTCCCTAAATCTTGATCTGCGATATACATGGGGTGATTTTTAGGATTTTTTGGGTCACTTACAGTGAATGCCATCCGAGTTTCCCTGTATAGACGAGTGAATTGTCCTCCGAAAACAGGGATCGTAGCATATGTCATATCTAACTGGATGGGTCCACCAAGCTTAGCACCCCAAGATTTAGATGGTAGCATTCCATATTTTGGAGGAATATCTACAACTACTACATCCATAAGAATTTTTTTAGAGGGTATCTGGGCTAAGTTAACTACTAGGTCTTTAATCATCCCTCGGCATTTAACCCTCCTAGAATAAAAGAAATAAAAATCACCATAGGGTCTAGTAATCTCGAGACCAAGTTTATCCATTATTTCTTTAGGCATGACATTATGTGAAGCTCCAGAATCTAACATACAGTTGTGTAAAAGGTGGTCAAAAATAGTAAGTGTGATATAAAAAGGAGCTACTGTATCTTTTCGTCCTTCTACATGCGGACCGAAAGATATGATAGGTTTATCATCTTCTAATTTAATTGTGTCCACTTGACTTTCCTTTTCAGAAAAATTAATCATTTTAGCTATTTGTTTTCGATATACTGTATTTTTTGCTAATTCGACAAGAGGGATAGGAATTTTTATCTTGCTTATTTCATTTTCTAAGTTAAAATTTCCTATGGCTTTTTCATTTTCAATATGTGGGGCTTCCATAACCTTTTTCTCATTTTTTCGTTGTGGTGTAACCTTATTTTCTTTTATCGGAGTTTGGGTATTTATAGGTGTAGTTCCTACTATCTCTAACTGTACAGGGTTATCTGTTGTATTTCTATTTGCAGACTATTTATCTGCAACTTTTGGGTTTTCCTCATTAGTATCATTTCTAAGCAAAACCTTTTTCGTTTGAACATTAGGAAGATTTTTATTTCTTGATCTTAGATTATATCTTCCCTGCAAATCAACGATAATGTCATCTGCAACACTTTGATATGAATGATCATCAGTTGCATTATTACTAACTGTATCTTCTGATTTACTTTCCTTAATCAACGATTCTTCATAATCTTGTCTAGACAAATAAGGATACCTGTTATCATCTCCAAGATTATGAATATCTTCATCTAATTCTTCAAATCGCCAAAATCTTCTTCTCCAATATAATCTTCAATTTTAAAAGGTGCTTGGACTTTTTGATCATCACTTTTTATCGTTTTATGTGGTCCTTGTGGCTCAGGATTTTTTCGGAAATCCTTTCTGGGAAAATTATCCCTTCTAGGTTTTTCTAACTCCATTTTTGAAATTTTGTTGGAGAGTTGTTGGATGAACCTAGCCATCTCATCTATTCTATCTCCAGCAGATTTTCCTGACCCTGAAGGTCCACCTTGTTCTTTAAATTTTTTATTTTCTTTATTTACATTTTCTGTCTTTTCTTTAAGCATTCTCGATGCCATCATATTAGATTCAATTTCTACTGCATCATCTTGCATTTTAGGGAGATCTAATGATCGTCTCTCCCTCAATAGTAAAGCAAAGTCAGGATCAAAAGCACCTTCATAAGTTACTTTGGCTGAAGGTTGTGAAGGCTTAACTTCAGCTGGAATTTTATTATAT
>JZKD02S1673935.1:530460-564113 GCA_000966675.3 Picea glauca
GTGTGGCAACATATGGAGGACCAAAGTTTCCAAACGAAGGAAAGGTATAAGGTTCCCCAGAAGAAGGGGTTCCTCCATTGGTACTCCTAGGATTCGATGCCATTAACACTGACTCAACCTAAGTTCCACTAAGTAAAACAAACAACAGACGCTAAGAATCTAAGAAGCAAACAATCAAACAAAACCTTCCCACGATGAAACCACTAGTTGGTGATGAAATCCAACATCGCGAGATCAAAATAGGAAGGGGTGGGGATAGATCGGGTGGATCAGTTACGTTGGCGACCTGCTTAACGGACTTACGCCTTGGTGCAAGCTTCCACACAGTAATTGTGGATTTACCCTCCAAGGAGCCCGAGTGAGTTTGACCAACGTCTATTCCAGGTACAGTGAGACTTCCCTTCACCATCACCTTGTGTGAGACCCTAAATATTATGGCCACTAAGGTTACCAATTCGTAGTCAGCCCCTGGGCGGGAACAATCGACAGTCCGATCCGAACGTACGAGCAGGGTATCGATCTCGAAATCAACTAAAAGGCTTCCACGCAGTAATTGTGGATTTACCTTTAAGCAATCCCCATAATACGATTTGACCACCACAATCAATTAAACCACGAAGGGTTAGTCTCCATAGCTCACCCAAATGCGACCTTGTGCGTAACCCCTGTGTGAGAGGGGGATCCCAGGCAGACTAATACGACAATTGGATTTTACTCTCCCTACCACAAGATACTAAGTTTGTTTGATATCTTTGGAAAGTTATCCTTTCAACCTATTCCAAATCCCTACACCTTAAACTAATGTAGGTTTGCTAACAAAGATGTAAAAAAKTCTRATAAATTTTAGTTAAGCGTTGATTTTAATGGCTGTTGTTTACTCAGAGGGTGTACGAAAGTGAAACTGATGGAATGATGACTCAATTCCCAAAAATATGCATGAAATATGATAATAAATCATTTATTTTCAATGAATACCTAGTTAAGGGAAAGAGGAAGAGTCGTTTTCACTATCAAACACTTGATAAGGAATGCCCTCAATCAATTTTGTTCTCAATCAAATCCAATATGATGCTACAACATTTCAGAGATGCAAACTAATATGCAAACTAATCATTAAGATGTACTTTTGTCTTTTGTATGCGAATGATAATCAATTCAATGCAAAAATTCTCCTGCCAACTACCCTTTCAGATCAAGGAGATTCGGTCAAGAAAACACAGATTTCGTACAAACAGCACACCCTTTTGCAATCAAAAAAGGGAAAGAAAACCAAAAATGCAAAAGGAAGGAGAAAGAGATTGGATTATATGACCTCAAAGAACCAAATGAGAAGAGTCACAGGCTACTGATGTCCTTCACTAGATTTCCCGCTCAGTCGGATAGGAGAGAAAAAAGAAGGGGATCGATTCCAAGCTCTTAACAGCAAAAACTCAAAAAGAATGAAGAAGGGCATAAAATATGAGAAAAAATATGGTTACTTCTCAAGATGAAGCATTTCAAAGGTCAAAGGAAGAATCACTGAATCACAAAGCAGCCCAGCAAGTGAGAAAACAAAGTTTGGACCTCCAAAAATTGCAATTGTTGAAGAGATTTTGGGAAAAAAAGGGTTGGCGCTCTGGAATAAGGGCCAGCAGAGCATTATAAAGCTTTGTCCAGCAGCTTAAGGCAGCATTGGCGCTCTGCTAACAATGTAGGGGAGCGCTGGAGTCCTAAATCTCAGAAAAAAAGTCCAAAAATCCAAAATTTCAATCAAATTTTGACAAACAAGCTGAGTGAGATGGGATAAAGAGTCAATCAGAAAGTGCAATCAGATAAATGGGGTGAACAAGGTCTGAAAATAATCAGGTAAGACAAGGTCTATGAGGAAAGACAAAACTAATAAAGTTCTGATTCGATCCCCAGCGGAGTCTCCAGTTTCTGTTGTAGGAAAATCTCCCTGCGGACAGGTAGATTGCCTCAAAGAGCTAGACCCTACTCTAAGACAGAAAGTGCTTAATGTGGACACTGACTTCCTTTCAAATCTATACGAACTAATACATGAGAAGGAAGGAGAACAACATTACCTTTTTATTGATGTTTGTCCCTACACGCTCCAAATTGAGCTCCGAACTCTCGCTCCTTGCTGAGTCCTGTAGACAAACAAAGTACGACCGCTTCCTACTCTATTGATATTAGCTTGAAAACAAATCTATCTATCAATGATAAGTTCATTTAAAATCAGACACAAACTAGAAAGAAACAGGACAAGCAAATTATATTAATGAGGACAAAACATTGCTTACAGCCATGGATGGATTGCAACAGTTTCGCCAAGTCCTCTTTGTCTACCCCTTGCTCAAAAGATCCACAATCTGAATGATGATAGCTTCACCAATTGCTCCCTATGATATCATAGGTCTCTTGCTTCCAAAATATCTCTGTTCCAGCACCACTTATGAGATCATAAGTTTGGTGTGATTCTCCTTTTCCAGTCCCCTTTCACCATTAGAAAGCTTGCTTATATAGCCTTGGAGAGACTCAACAACTTGAGATATCCTTGGGGAAGGTGAGGATTTTCCTCCTTCAGTTGAGGATCTGCCCTAAGATCATGGCTGGACTAGGGATTCGAATCCAACTACCTTCCAAGAATGAGAAGATCCTTCCCCCATTCATCTCAACAACTCAACTGCTGCCCAGAATAGGTAGCACTCCCTCAAAAAGACCATCAGAGCGTTGTAGTGCTCCCTAGTAGGCTTTAGGGGGGCGCCAGCGCTCTCAAAATCTATAGTGCTCCCTCAAAAGGGCCAGGGGAGCTTTATAACGCTCCCTGATAGTGTAAGGGGGAGTGTTGGCGCTCCGAGAAGAGGTATAGGGGAGCGCTCTCCTTCAAAAGCTCAGTTTTTGAGGTGCTTTCAGATGGAAAAAGGTTTGCAAGCCTGCTAACTCATTTCTCCTCTTCCAAATCAAATGTTTGAGGTGTTTCAAGTGTCCTTCTCATGTCATTATAGGTACGACATAGGCATCATGGCAGTATGCTTCCTTGACACTTGCGACACTTGTGAGCAACATGCGACACTTGCGACCTTGTGAGAAAAATGCGACACTTGCGACCTTTGTAATGACGACACTTGCGACACTATCAAAGTGAGTAATTTTGACGTGTAACAAAAGGTGTGTCTGTATCACAAAAACCTAGAAGGAATTCTACTAGGGTCACCAACAAGTATAGACTGAAGTCAAAGGCCATGTTTAATCCATCAATCAAAGAAGAAAACATCATAGTTATAGAAGATGACTCTGAGAATGTTGAAGCAGGTACCAGGAAAAGGGAAAAAAGAACTTCATTGCCTAAGAAACCAGTCAACAAAGGTAAAAAAATCATTTCATCATCTACAAGACCTATAACAAGAGCTTCAACTAGATTAGCAAAAGCTAAAGAGATGGCTAAATGTATCAGTGAAACCCCTGAGAATAAACAGGATTACTTTGAAGACTCAGATCGCATATCAGATGTGTCTGAAGCTATAGATTCATCAAGTTCCGATGAAGAACATAGCTCAGGATTAGTCTCAAAGTACCAAGTTAAAGAAAAAGAACGCAAAGTTGCCTTAAACCTAAATGAACCTGCACCTTTTGAAGAATGCTCATGATTCAGAGTTAAAATCAGAACTGATAAAGAAAGGATCAAGGAATTTCAGAAAACAGTAAGACAGTTAAAGAAAGAAAAGGCACAAATAGAACAATGGAATGCTCGCCAGCAAGAAAGGATTCAAGGTTTTAAAAAGAAGAAGAAAGAAAAAAGGGAATTGCTCAAAGAAATCAGGGAGATAAACTTCAGACTCTATTGGAACAATGTCATGATTACCACAAAGCTCAAACAGAAAAATGCTAAAGCTACTGCTGTGATTATATCCTAACGGTTACATGGATATTTGCTACAATCATGATTTAAAAGTTTTCCAGGAAATATGGCAATTCTTACTTGTTTTTGGTCAGTGAGATGTTAAGACCTCGATCTGTTTGACTAAATCAAACTAATTCCTATTTTGTAGAATCAAATGTAAATGCTGGCAATATCATACAATATCAAGTTGTTGAGTTGTGATCTATTTTGGGATTGTAGAAGCTCTTTTTGAGTGAACTACCTTAGTAGATAGATACTATTCAAATCTAGTCATTAAAGCTATACTAGATGATAGGATCTGGAATTTTTATAGATAGTTTATATAGACAGAGGAAAGACTATGTGATGGTCGAAAAATTGGAGATCCAGGGGACCTTTTTGTGAAGCTCAATGTAAAAGGCATTTATGTTCAATTTGACACTTAATAACAAAGGCATATGGATGGTTTGACCCTCTTTTTCTACTCTGTTATTTGTTTCTTCATGCTTTAATTCATTATTCAGATTGCAATGCTTTTTTATTCTTGACTATTAATTTATACAGTGAAAATTTTACTGTAGAGATAATTTTTCAAGTTTTGATATCAAGTTGATTGTCTTGTTTCTTTACGACATTTTGAGACGAGAATTCATGTGAAGTTGAAAAATTTAAGACTTCATCTTCCTTTTTCTTAATTGGTTTAATCCATCTATGTGTCCACCTATTATTCAGCCAATGGGATGTGTTATGTCCTGATCTTGATTTTCATGTTATGTTGTAACCTTGAGCCAATTTTCAACTACCCTACTAAAAAAACAAATCATAAAACCTTATAAACACTTTGAAATAAACAAATTATGCCCTAGCTTTCCCTCTCACATTCAAGTGCAACTTTAGGGACTAACATTTTTGGCGCCATTGTCGGGGATGAAGAAACGAAGAGATCTTCCCTGGGGAAACGACAAGTTTACTTTTAGATCTTGGTGGTGAACAAGATTTTGGACATTATTTAAGACTGTGATTATTCACTTGGTGACTCCTTTGTGGTAATATTGGCTCCTAAAAGAGAAGGTAAAGGACCTAAAACTCCTCTAAATTCTTCATCATTTAATAAGAGACCAGTAACCAGGAAAAATCTAGATCTTGAGCCTGTTGCAGCAGTTCCAGATCCTAAAAAGTTATTAAGAAAACCTAAAGTTCTTTCCGGTCAGTCTTCACTCTTAAAGGGAAAATTATCTCTAGAAATTTCTCAAGGACAATCCTCTGAAATCATCAAAAACCAATTAGATGAAGATGTTAATCCTGAAAGTGAAATTAAACCTGTTATTGAGTCTGATATAGTTTCATTCCCTTCAACTATTTCAGAATTAAATCTAGAACAGTGGAAGTTACTTACTGAACTCATTAAACAGGAGTATCCAGACATTTTGCCTGTGACTGAAACTTCGAGACGTCACAACACATATATTAAGAGCGAACCAAAGACACCTTCATCATCTCTTGGATCTGTCTCATCTGAGGATTTTAAATCACATTATTTTTCTTTTGAGAATCCTCTGTTTCTCAACCCATTAGCTGATCATAGTCCAGAAGAGAAATCCTTATCAGCTAAAGATCAAGAATCAGTGACAATACATATAAGTTGTAATACACAAGGGACACCTTCTCCTTTAGCATTACCAATCTTACTCACTCCTAGAGCTCCAAAAATAGCTAATATGGCTACAGACAGAATGAATGAAATAGTTGCAGCGAGGTATGCTCCCTTGGTTCTTCCACAAGTCATGTATTCCTTTCCACCAAATGATTATATGAGATACTTGCCCAGATTCAATGGAGATGGATCAATTACTATTGAAGAGCATTTGAGTTCATTTTATAGTTTTGCAGATAATTTCAATGTAGAGCATGATGATGTGTGGATGAGACTATTCGTACAAAGTCTAAATGGGGAAACAAAAAAGTGGTTCAAGAGCTTTCCTCCTAATTCAATAGTTTATATCGTAGCCTTAGATGATGCCTTTATTAAACACTGGGTAGACAAGAAGGACTTTTTATACTACATCACCTAATTCGGTGCTTTAAGGAGGAAACAAGGTGAATCGATACTTGATTTTACCAAAAGGTTCAACCAGATGTATGGTAAAATTCCAGAGGAGATAAAACCTTCAGAGACATCAGCTAAAATCACCTTTGCCAATGCATTCGATGCCAAATTTTCCTTGTTTCTTAGGGAAAGAAAAACCACTACCCTTAGCCTGATGCAAGATGTTGCTATCGAGGTAGAATCAAACATATTAGTAGCAGACAAATTGAAGTCTAGAAGTGAAAGAGACAGGAAAAAGCAAAAGGAAGAATTACCTTCATCTTCTAATTCATCATCTAATTCTAAAATGGATGAAATGGCTAATATGCTAAAAAATCTGACATTTGAAATGGCAAGGTTGAAGATAGAACAAAAACAACCCAGTAGACTTGCACAGGAGGGTGGTTATAGAAATCCAAATCAGTTCAGGAGACCAAACAATGTACCTCAAATCTTACCAAGAGAAAGAAAAAACCAAGATGACCAAAAGGTGTTACCTCCTTTTCAGAATAATGTAGTAGATGAGGAGGAGGATGAGAATGATACAGAAGAAGACCCTGCAGTTCATTTGAATGATTCTAAATCATCTCCTCTACATGTGAAACAGTAGGATTATGAAGATGCTTTGATTGCAAATCAGTTTGAGGAAGGGGATGAAGATGAGATTGTCCAACAGGAACCTAAAAGGAAAAAATACAATCTCAGATTTGGTTCGAATGCACCTAAAGTTGATACACCTGTTTCCACAAAGAAGGCCAGTACTCTAGTTAAGATAGGAATTATCAAAGGTGTTCCCAAGATCCAAGTTGATCAACCATTGAAACAACCTGCCAAGGATAGTACTATTGACATAAAGGAACCAGATAGAAATGTTTTTTCTTTCAGTTTGGAACACGAAATCAACAAAATCAAGATTTTAGTGCCATTATTAGAACTCATGAAAATAGAACCTTTCAGAAAGACTGTCCTCAAGGCTCTACAAGCTCCAACTCATGTCACCTTTTCAGATACGGTCAATCTAGAGGATGAAAACCTTGCTATAACTATTGGACCTCACATTGAAGATAGAATCGATGCCTCTCCACCTTTTTACATTTCATTAAATATCCATGACAAGATATTGCACAACTGCTTAATGGATTCTAGTGCGTCGCATAATGTAATGCCTAAGGTGGTGATGGAAGAATTAGGGTTGGAGATTACTAGACTGTATCATGATCTATATTCTTTTGACTCCAAGAAAGTTAAATGCCTTGGAGCTATGAAAGATGTGGTTGTTACTCTTTCCCAATTACCTATGAAAAGTGTGGTATTAGATGTTATCATGGCTGACATACCCCCAAAATGTGGAATGCTTCTTTCAAGATCTTGCGCTAAGAAGGTAGGTGGTACTCTACATATGGACCTTAGCTATACAACAATGCCTGTATTTGGTGGGGAACAACGAAGATTATACAGAGAATTTAGATTGGCTTATTTGGTAAGTGATCACAATAATCCCACTAATCATCCTATATATGTTGTAGAAGATGATTTGGGTTCTTCTATTTTTCATATGAGTGAGGAAATGGAAGAAGGATCAGTCAGAAAGTCAACAACTGCAGTGGGAGACAGTAAAGACAATGTTGTTTGGAAAATGCATTTTGATGGAGCATGTTCTAAAGAAGGTTTTGGAGCTGGTATTGTCTTCATTTCCCCTACCAAGGAGGTTATCCCCATGTCATATAAACTTGAATTTGACACCACTAATAACATCAATGAGTATGAAGCTTTGTTGTTAGGTTTGAAAGCTGCTAGAGATATGGGAGTAGATAAGTTGTCTGGTTTTGGAGACTTGGAACTTATTATTCACCAGATCAAGAATACATACCAAACCAAACAATAAAGGCTAAAAAAATACAGAAATGAGGTGTGGGACTATGTGGATAATTTATTTTCGGCATTTAATATTACTTTTGTGCACAGAAATTTGAATAAGCAGGCCGACGCTTTGGCACTTGTAGCTAGAAACTTTAAAACTCCGATGTTCCCTAATCTGAAATTTGAAGTTGAAGTCAGAAACAAACCTTCAATACCAGATAATATAAAGCATTGGCAGGTTTTTAAAGATGATGAGGAAATTCAAAGATTTTTGAAAACTATTGAAGAGTTTTCTAACATTGTAATTGATCAAGATGACAAAGATGGAGAAGCAGAAATACATGTTGTAGAAGTCCTTCAAGATACAATTGTTGGCCACAAAATCATTGAAATGAAGACAAACCATATGCCCAAGGGTTTGGTTCCACTAGAAAGGTTGTTCGATCATAATGATGTTTCTAGGAAGGATGCTATCCAAACAAAAGAAACAGATGTAGTGGATTGTGACATTAGTCCGGATGCAAATCCCAGGTTGGTAAAAATATCTAGGAAACTGTCACAAAAACAGAAAGAAGCATATGTTGAATTAATGAAACATTATTCAGACAATTTTGCATGGTCTTATGAATATCTGAAGGTGTTTGATACAGAGATTATTCAGCACAAAATTCCTCTGAAACCTGGATCAAAACCTGTTAAACAAAAGTTCAGGAAATTTAATCCTTTACTGTTACCTATAATACAAAAGGAGATGAAAATGTTGCTGGAAGAAAAAATCATAGTGCCACTGAGATACTCAGAATGGGTAGCCAACCTTGTACCTGTCAGAAAAAATAACGAAGAGATAAGGCTCTGTGTAGACTTCAGGAATCTAAACAAGTGCTCTCTGAAAGACAATTATCCATTACCAAAAATGGATTATATATTACAAAGAGTTGTCAGCACAAAGAGAAACTCTATGCTTGATGGATATTCAGGGTACAATCAAATATCAATAATGGAAGAGGACAAAAAGAAAACAACTTTTACCACTCCTAGGGGCACCTTTATGTATGAAAAGATGTCTTTCAGATTGATGAACGCAGGAGCCACATTTAAAAGGGCTATGGACATCGCTTTCATTGGGGAGAAAGATAGGTTTGTGGTTATTTACCTTGATGACATCACTATATTTTTGACACCCGAGGAAGAACATTTACAGCAATTGAAGTAGACCTTTGAGAAATGTAGGAGGTACGGCATATCACTTAATCCCAAAAAATAACATTTTTCCATGGAGGAAGGAAAGCTTCTAGGACACATCGTTTCACCTGAAGGTATTAAAATAGATCTGGAAAGAGTAAAGGCTATTCAACAAATCGACATTCGGAGAAATAAAAAGTCTATTCAATCATTCATTGGTAAAATTAATTTTTTAAGGAGGTTTATACCTAACTTTGCAAAAATTGTCAAGTACATCACTGACATGTTGAAAAAGGATGCAGAAATTAAGTGGATACCAGAAGTGAGAGAATCCTTTGAAAGGATCAAATAGTCTATCGTTTAGGCACATGTTCTAATTAGCCTAGATTATTCCAAAGAATTCATGATTTTTTCATTTGCATCAAAAAATACCATAGTTGTTGTTCTTCTGCAAAGAAATGAGCAAGGATACAAGTAGCCTATCTCCTTTAGAAAAACCCTCAGAGACTCTGAATTGAAGTATGATCTAATAAAAAAACAGGCCTATGTCTTGGTAAAGGCTTTAAAATCCTTCAAAGTATATGTTCTTCAATCTAAAATTGCAGCTTATGTCCCAAGCAGTGCAATCAAAGAAATATCGGTTCAACCTAATTGTGAAGGGAAGCGAGGGAAATGGATAACAAAAATCCTGGAATACGATCTCACCATAAATCCTACTCAACTAATAAAAGGACAAGGCCTCACCAAATTAATGATAGAGTCTAATTGTAAAGAAATTGGGTTATACCATATTTCAGACATGACATAGGACTCTTTAGTCCAGATTGAAGAAATAAATTCATAGATAAACAACAAGTATGTTTCTTCAAAATGGTACAAAGATATTGTATTTTTTCCACTAAATTTTCAATCTCCCCCAGAGTTGGATAAATCAAAATTCAGATCATTAAAGTTGAGAGATGTAAAGTACTGTATTGTTGATCAAACCCTATTCTAGAAAGACCCCAACAGTTTTTTGTTGAGGTGTGGGGACGAAAAGGAAGATAAACAAATATTTCATGATTTGCATCATGGTGTCTGCAGAGGCCATCATCATTGGAAGGTTGTTGCCTTAAAGATTCTTAGAGTAGGCTATTACTAGCCAGTTCTATTCTCAGATATTTTTGCTCAGGTTAGGGATTGTGAACCTTGTCAGAAATTTGCTGGAAAGTAGAAATTTATATCTCTGCCTCTGAAACCAATCATCGCCCATGGACCATTTCAACAATGGGGATTGGATTTCATCGGAGAGATTAATTTGTCATCCTCAGGATAACATAGATGGATTCTTATAGCCATAGATTATTTTACAAAGTGGATTGAAGCAATTCTGACTCGAAATACAACAAACAAGGTAATCATGGAATTTATAGAAGGATATATTTTTTCCAGGTTTGGCTGTCCTAAAAAACTGGTCACTGATAATGCACAGGCTTTTAAATAAAATTCCATGATTGAATTTTGCAATAAGTATAGTATCAAATTGGTTCATTCTACTCTCTACTACCCCCAAGGGAATGGATTGGCAGAATATTCCAATAAATCTCTGATAAGAATTATCAAAAAATTACTAACATAAAATAAAAAAATCATGGGATTCCAAGTTAAAGTTTTCCCTTTGGGATGATCGTATTAGTAACAAGAAATCTATTAGGACATCTCCTTTCCAAATGGTATATGGGACAGAAGCAATTCTTCCAACTCAATTGGGCCTGCCAGTCTTAAAGTTTCTACAAGAAGAGCTAGAGGAACCCAATGATGTCCAAAGAAGAATTTTTCAGATGACTGAAGTTCAACGGGTCAGAGAACAGGTTAATCAGAAAGTTTTTGCTCATCAGAGAAAAATCAAGGCTACATTCGATAAGGGAACTAAGAAATATTTTTTTAATGAAGGGGATTTGGTGTTAAGATTGGATGCCAAGAGTGAGGATAAAGAAAAACATGGAAAGTTCGATAACCTATGGTATGGTCCTTTCAGGATAGCCAAGGTAATGAACAATAACACTTTTCTCCTGCATAATTTAGACAACACTGAAATTTTTGGGGGCCCAGTGAATGGGAGGTTATTGAAGCACTATTTTCTCTAAGGGCTCATCAGATTTCAGTTAGTACAATAGGTTTTCCTTTCAATAAAGACTCCATATACCCAATGGACTTGTTTTTACAGTTATGCTGAGAATAAAAGACTAATAGTTGCAGGGGAATCAGTGAATCAGAAATAAAGGAAAGGCATTGGTCTGCATTTCTTGGAGTTTATTATAAAAAAACCATCCCCAAAAGGAGCCAATGTTAGTCTCTAATTTTGTCTTGGTTTAGTGAGAAACCCTTATCCTAAACCCTTCTTACCTACATGTCATTTTTTGTTTCCAGTTGATTTTGATTTTTGTTTTTAGTGTCTTATGGTTTGAATTACAGTTTTTGAATAATTTATTTAAGTTTGATTTTGAAAGACATGTCTTTAGACGAGGTGTCGCCTTATATGCCTGTTTGAATTTCATAAATTCAAATTTTGCTAAGTCATTAATAGTGCTACGGGAATAAGGCTATTCCCATAACACCAAAATAATCATGCCTTGATACGTGCCTGCCATCCAGATTTCGTTATGATGACACAAATCGTGGATTGAGAGTTCACATGTGTCCACAATAGCTTGGAATCATTTATTGATTCAAACCGTTTCATAATCTGATTGCTGTGTACCTGCGTAGGACTCATTTTAAATCACCCAATTCTCAATGATCATTATATTATGTCTATCTGATTTTTCTGAATTTAGGCACAGGTATTCGCTGAAAGGAACATTATACAATAACACATTGCAGGTGGAAAATTTGGAACCTGAGGACGCTAGTTTTGATGGCGCAAAAGAAGAGCAGACAAGTAGTTAGAATAGAACCAGAGGGTGCCGAACTTCTTGAATCCTATCCTCAGATGCCTCAAAGGTTCAGAGACACTGGTTCGTTTGAATTCCTTACCACTTTTCAAGGTTACGATGAGAAGGTCTCCATGGAGTTCGCTCTAAATTTTGATGGTCATGAGGTGGAGATCGGTAAGATGTTGATGCTAGTGACAGAGCAGACAATTGTAAAGGCTTACAGGTTGGTGGTTGGAGGAGAAAGATGGTGAAAGAAATATCATGTGGTTACAGAGTTTGTAGACAAATTCCTTCTTCTAGATAAGCAAAATCCAAATTGGAAAAGGGGAGTACCTCGTAGCTAGATTCGACCCGAACAAGTTCTGATGAAGAACATAGCTCAGGATTAGTCTCAAAGTACCAAGTTAAAGCAAAAGAACCCAAAGTTGCATTAAACCTGAATGAACCTGCACCTTTTGAAGAATGCTTAGGATTCAGAGTTAAAATCAGAACTAATAAAGAAAGAATCAAGGAATTTTAGAAAATAGTAAGACAGATAAAGAAAGAAAAGGCACAAATAGAACAATGGAATGCTTGCCAGCAAGAAAAGATTCAAGGTTTTAAAAAGAAAAAGAAAGAGAAAAGGGAATTTCTCAAAGAACTCAAGGAGATAAACTTCAGACTCTATTGGCACAATGTCGTGCTTACCACAAAGCTCAAACAGAAAAATGCTAAAGCTACTGATGTGATTATATCCTAAAGGTTACATGGAGATTTGCTACAATCATGATTTAAAAGTTTTCCAAGAAATATGGCAATGCTTACTCGTTTTTGGTTAGTGAGATGCTAAGACCTCGATCTGTTTGACTAAATGAAACTAATTCCTATTTTGTAGAATCAAATGTAAATGCTGGCAATATCATACAATATCAAGTTGTTGAGCTGTGATCTATTTTGGGATTGTAGAAGCTCTTTTTGAGTGAACTACCTTAGTAGATAGATACTATTCAAATCTAGTCATTAAAGCTATACTAGATGATAGGATCTGGAATTTTTATAGATAGTTTAAATAGACAAAGGAAAGACTATGTGATGGTCGAAAAATTGGAGATCCAGGGGACCTTTTTGTGAAGCTCATTGTAAAAGGCATTTATGTTCAATTTGACACTTAATAGCAAAGGCATATGGATGGTTAGACCCTATTTTTCTACTATGTTATTTGTTTCTTCATGCTTGAATTCATTATTCAGATTGCAATGCTTTTTTATTCTTGACTGTTAATTTATACAGTGAAAATTTTACTGTAGAGATAATTTTTCAAGTTTTGATATCAAGTTGATTGTCTTGTTTCTTTATGACATTTTGAGACGAGAATTCATGTGAAGTTGACAAATTTAAGACTTCATCTTCATTTTTCTTAATTGGTTTAATCCATCTATGTGTCCACCTATTATTCAACCAATGGGATATGCTATGTCCTGATCTTGATTTTAATGTTATGTTGTAACCTTGAGCCAGTTTTCAACCACCCTACTAAAAAACCAAATCATAAAACCTTATAAACAGTTTGCAATAAACGAATGATGCCCTAGCTTGCCCTCTCACAGTCAAGTGCAACTTTAGGGACTAACAACAACCATCATCAATCCTCTTTTCTTCCACCTCTCGAAGAAATTCAAGAAGATATACATTCTATCTCCCCCCTGATGTTGTTGATTCTCCACAATACCCTATACTTACCTAGGATACTATTTCTGAGGGGAATTTGGGAAACATATCTTCTATGGTCGTTATTGATATTTCACCCGAGGAAGTGGTTTCTTACACTGCTTTATTTAAAGAATTTTGTGATGTCTTCACTTGGAGCTACGAGGAAATTCTAGGGATCGATCCTTCGATCATTGTGCATGAAATTAAAACATACCCAGGTGTTAAACTTGTTAGACAAAAAATATGCTCGGTTCATCCCAAGAAAACCACGATCGTAAAGGAAAAAGTTGAGAAACTATTAAAATTTGGCTTTACCTATCCTGTCCCCTTGATGGAATGGGTTTCTAACATTGTTCTAGTCACTAATAAACAAGGAACCATTCGTTTCTGCGTTGATTATAGGGATCTTAATAAGGCTTGTCCAAAATACAATTACCCCACACCCTTCATCGACCAAATCATTGATAATTGTGCTGGCAGCGTTATTTTCTCTTTCATGGATGGATTTTCAGGATACAACCAGATTGACATTCTACCAAATGATCAACATAGGACAACCTTCATCTTCCCATGGGGAACTTTCGCCTATCGAAAACTACCATTTGGTCTCAAAAATGTTGGTGCTACATTCCAATGGGCCATGTCATATGCTTTCCATGATATCAAACATATTATGGAACCATACCTCGATGATTTACCTACCCATTCATCCAGTCGATCAGACCATATTGGTCATCTGCGGGCTATTTTTCTTCGATGTCAGTTCTACTATATTTGTTTGAACCCACACAAGTGCATTTTTGTTGTCAAGTCAGGTTGACTCCTTAGTTTTGTTGTCTCCAAAGATGGGATTAGGGTGGATCCTTTAAAGATTAAAGTTATCCTTGCTTTACCTCTGCCTAATAATCTGACCCAACTACAAAGTTAGCTAGGGAAAGAAAATTTTATTCATCGTTTTATATGTAACTATGCCAAGATTACCAAAGGAATTATGCGATTGTTGCAGAAAGACACTCCTTTTATTTTGGATGGCACTGCTCAACAATCTTTTGATGCTCTTAAGAATGTATTAACCAATACACCTATGTTGCATCCTATGAATTATGCACAAGACTACATCCTTTACTTGGCAGCCTCTACTTCCACTATTTCTATGGTGTTAGTTAAAGAGGAACCTAATGGTGACAAACATGTGATATACTATTTGAGCAAGAGTATATCCGGTTCTGAGCTCCGATATTCACATGTTGAGAAGTTAGCTTTGGCAGCCGTCATTGTTGTCTAGAGATTTCACCATTACATCTTGTTACGCACTACCATGGTTATCGTGGACTCAAACCCCATGTATTATATTATAACACGTCAAGTGCTTGGGGGGAAATATTCAAAATGGATTGTCATCCTTTAGGAATTCGATCTTGAGTTTGCCAAGTCTAAAGCTAAAAAATCCTTGGTATTTGTGAAACTTATCTGCGATCTTCCCCATGCTAATGAAGATACTGATCCCAAAGATTGTCTCCCCGATGAATCTTTGTTCCTCATTAGCACATCTGATCCTTGGTATGGAGATATCCTTCTTTATCTTCAAACCCAGTGTTTTCAACTCAATATCTCCCATGAAGAACATTGTCGTATTCGTCACCATTCCAAACGCTACCTTCTCCTCATTGAAACTTTGTATCATCGCAGTATTGACACTATCCTTCAATGTTGTTTAACTCATGAAGAGGTTGAACGTGTCCTTAATGACTGTCACCTTGGAAGCATGTGGCGGTCACCTTTCTGGGATGGCTATAGCTCAGAAAATTTTACGCACCAATTACTTTTGGCCCTCTATTTTCAAAGATTGTATTGAGGCTGTCAAAAAATGCCCACCCTACCAGATTTTTCATAAAAAGGCATGCACCCACCCCACTACGCTGCATCCTGTTGTCTCCATTGGCCCCTTTGCCAAATGGGGCATTGATTTTACGTAGTGTAAGCCTACCTTAGCCGGGGGGCATGGTCATATCATCGTTGTCATTGATTACTTCACAAAATGAGATGAGGCTATGTCTACTTTTCTGAATGATGGTCATACCACAACTCTTTTTATCTTCAACCACATCATCACTCGCTTTGGTGTTCCACAATCCATTTTCACTGATCACGGTTCACATTTTCAAAACCAGATGATGAGTGAATTACATGCCAAGTTGGGTTTTCTCCATGAGAACTCATCCCCTTACTATCCTCAAGAAAACAAACAAGTTGGAGCTATCAACAAGGTCCTTAAAACCATGATTTAACACATGGTGGGGGAAAACAAAACATCTTGGAATCTACAACTTTTCTCCGCTCTCTGAGCTTACCACAACTCATTGAAAACTGCTACTAGATTCACTCATTTTCAGTTAGTATATGGCATAGAAGAAATATTATCAATCGAGTGAGAAATTCCTTCGTTGAAACCCAAAGTAGAACTCTTGCCTCACACTTTTGCTGAAGAAGAGTGTTTCCTATATCTGAATAGGTTAGATGAAACATGTTGCGATGTTGCTCTCATTAACGAGACATATAAAAAATGAATGAAGAGTCAGTATGAAAAATATGTCCATCCTCTTACTTTCGCAGAAGTAGATCTAGTCCTCATTTATGACCAGGCTCACGCTAAGTTAGGAACAGGCAAGTTAGAACCTTTGTGGCATGGTCCTTACATTGTGAAATGTGTACTACATAGAGTTTCCTACGAGATATTTGACTATGATGGAGTCTCTCTTCGTGAACCCCGAAATGGGCTTTACCTTAAAAAGGACTATGCATAGAACATCAAGCATGTGTGCTTTGTACACTATTGTAGTATAGTTTTGGTGTGTATTTTTCTTTTACGTGTTTGAGTTTTGTCTTAGACGCTTATACTTTGTCTTTTGATTGCATGCACAAATGACATCCTCCTTTCCTATCTTTGTCAGGTTTGTGGATGGCACTAGTCGACAAACCCAGAATATTGCTTCTGCAGCTTGGGTTATTTACCACTTTGATGAGTTAGTGAGTTCAGGATTTGTTTTCCTAGGATCGACAACCAATAACATGGCAGAATATCATGATGTCATTGGAATTTTAACTGAATCCTCCTCCCTAGATATATCTCATATGATCGTCAGCATAGACTCTCAGCTCGTGGTTTGTCAGCTTAATTGGGTCTACACCATTCACAATCCTATCCTATTGCATCTCCACCTACAGTTTCGTCATCTTGAAAGAATGTTTGAATTTATAGAATACAAACACATACCAATAGGACTTAACACAACTTCGTATTTGCTAGAAAATTACATTATGGATCGGTATCTCAGGCATAGATGAATTTTTTATAAAGAAAATAAATCATATAAAACGCATCACATGTAAAATAAATGCATCACACACAGATTATTTGCAAACATCATTGGCACCACAAAAAATCAAATATGTATATATATACTGCGTGATAGACAAGTGTTTGGTTACATCAAAAATGTACATAGAAGGGAAAAATTTGGGCCCTCATGCCCATAATATCATCATACAGACTACACAAAAAATCATAAGGATCCTAATCCTCCCACAACACATTGTTCTCTGAGTAGCACACTACTGCATGGGCCACTCGTCTAAGTAGGTAGTTCAGGCTCTCGATAACTCCCACTGTATGTCTCTGTAAATGCAAGGGTACATATCGCCTCCTAAGAGGAGGGACACCCATCATAAGACCACAAAGGTTTCTCGCAACCTCTTGGAGACCCCCCACTGCTACCTAATGCTCTACATATATCTGTGCATCTCTGCGATGCCCCAGTGCCAACATCTTCGCCAGACGTGTTGCTCTTTTGTCTTCATGGTGAAACAATACATCTGTTAAAAGCCCCTCTAAGTACACATAAAAATAATATAAACTTTAAAATAAAAAAACACTTGACAAGGTCTTTGGTTTCATACCTGACGCATCCCAATCCATTCCATTTGGAAGTACCAGGTCCATGCTACCCCAAAAATCTACTTCGGCGTATGGAAATTCCTCAATGACAATCAGTTGACGTCTTAGCCAAGAAAAGAAGTCACCTATGAATTTGAATTCTGAGTTGGTTCCCAATCTTGGGGACAAACTCATCCAGCGCTCCATGTGTGGTTCACCTACCAGTCGTACTGCCAATGTGATCTGTGGTTGCATCTGTGTAATTATATCTAAGAAGAACGAAACCAAAAAATAATTGTACCCAAATTGTTTTTGTTGCCCCATCCTGCATCTCGTAATCTGATCCTTCACATTGTGAAGGAAAGATGTGCTCCAGTTAAACAACATGGGATATACACATTGTAGACAATAGGTGATGCAAACCCCTTCTGACCCTCAGGCCGAAGTCCACTGTCAGGATCATTCAATCGCTTTCCTGAGCCAAAGCGACTCTTTCGATTCCCTAGTGGAATCTCTAGTTATCGATCCATAGGTCCTTTTCAGAAGCTCCCCTATGCGAACAGCACTAACCGTGAGCTCCCCTTTTCCCCAAGTGACCACAGCGCTATGACCAAGGGACTAACCTAAAGTCTCTTGTCAAAATCTCATGATCTCGCGAGTTCGTGAGTCGAAGCTCCCGACTCTTCCTTTCCAATCTCATGATAACTGTAATCGCGAAATGGGTATAGCTCCTTCTCTGTCAACGTCCTCCGCGCGTGACCACCGGCTAGGCTTAATTCTATCTCCTCTCGCTACTCGTCTCTTCGCGAGTTTCAACGTCGAGCTCTGGTTCTCTTATCACATGAATCCCCAAGATGCGAGAAGTCAACGAAGTGTTGACTTGTTTCCCCCTGCGGCACGTACCCACCTGTCAACCACACGGGCCCCACCTTGTGGTTCTTCCAAGTGTTCACACTCGTGCCTTGGCTCTCGACACTTCACAACTTCTACAGTCGAGACGAGGTCCTCTCAACCTCTGAACCTCCGAATGTGTGATACGTGCGATGAGGCTCTGATCCAATGGTCCTCCGCGACCTGGATCCAATGGTTGTCCTTGCTCCTCACGATTTCGCGACTTCACGACTTGGAGCACCCAACTCTTGGGCTCTCACCTTGTGAACTTTCGAGTTCGCGAAGCATACACTCAGACTTCTTTGGCACTTTGTCGATCCTTCAATCTCTGCCACCTGTCCTCCTTCGATGGATGGTCCTGATCTTCTCTCGACTTCGCTACTCGTGGAGTGGAAGGACTTCTTTCTCTGACCTTTGATGTTTGAATCCCCGATATGGGTGATCTTGTGACACGTGTCCTCTTTCCAATGGATGGCTCAAATTTCTTTCGCGACTTCACCACTCGCAAAGTCTAGGCACTCACCTCTGTGAGTCCTGGTGCCCGAATCTTTGAAACGGATGATTCCACGACACTCATCCTCCCGCAGACAGACAACTCAGATCCCCTTTCGCTATTTCGGGACTTCTGATGTCGAGTGCCTGGACTCCCAAACTCTCGAACGCCAAAATCCCAATACGATACTCCTTCGAGACTTTCACTTTGTTGTTCATGAAGGTTTAACCCTCGTGCATCTCCTGTCAGATCTAATGGTTGACGGTTGTTCGCTCGAGATCTGACAGTTCAGATCATCTCTCCCGTGTGTTCCTCCTGCACTGCCTCCTAGACGTCGAAACCTTCAATGGTCCAGATCTCTTCGGCTTAATCTGACGGTAGCTGTGCTCCTCCTGAGCTTTGGTGCACTTTCAGCCAACACTTGAAAAAATTCCAATGTTCAAAGGCCTCGACCTTTGTTCTCCTTTACCTGCGAGCTCTTCGACTTGAGTCCTCACCTACACGTATAAAAACGTTGCTTCTCCCGAGATTTAGGGAACCCCAAACCCTTCAAAGAGTTTTGTGACTTCTGCACTCCTTGCAGAGTCTTCACGCACACAAAGGTACTATCTCTTCTAAGCTTTTCAAATGCTCAGGCCTCTAAGGGATTTTATCCTTTTCCCCTTCTCCTTCAGATGGAGAACTTGGATGCCCTCCTAGCTATCCTTCACTCAAGAAACCTATTGATGAGTCCTTCAAGGTGTTCAACACCCCTGCGAAGATCCTTTAGTGGATTCTTCTTCTAATTACAGAACTCAAAGAGTTCTCTTCCTGTGCCTGTCTATACACTGACTTAATTCCCTCCTGGTAGAGTTGTACAAAACTCCTCAGAGCTTCTGTCTCCTTCTGAACTCACAATAGAGTTCTTCTGTGTACTCCTTGCACCTGCTCAATGCCCACCTGGCAGAGTGTCTAGAATCCTCAGTGATTCTGAATTTTGTTGAACTCACAACAGAGTTATCCTCCTGTGCACTCCTTGCACTAGCTCAATGCCCACCTAGCAGAACTTCACAGAACTCAAAGAGAGTTTCTATCTACAACTTTGTTTTACCTACACAGCCTTGCCTTCTGACGTATTCAGTAACCTCAAAGACCTTCCCCCAGTTTATGATTTCAACTACTGTGCCCACCTGGCACGTCTTTGTCTGAATCCGCAGAGTTTAGAAGTGTTTCTGTGCACTGGTATTCAGAGACTACAGTACTCTGTCACGCCCTCCTAACATGAAACCACAAAGAACCTCTCAAGCCTGAAAATCAAACAACTCCCTGTAAATTCAAACCTACAACATACTTCTACAGCATAAACAGAACACACAAAGGACATTCACACAACACAGAATTCATGCAGGAAAACTGCTCTGGTTTGTACTAATTAAATGTCTATTTTTACAAGGAGTTCTTGAGCTCCGACTTTAATAGAGTCTCAGCTCCTTCTCTTGCACACTCACTCTCTCTTGTGCACACTCCAACTACTACCAAAATGAGATCCAAACTAATCTTTTACATGAGGGGCTCTTTGAGCTCTTCCCTCTAATCTCACCTACCCTATTCAATTACATTGAATGGGTTGTCTAGTCCACAAATCGGATCTAGCTATCAGCCTTCAAAGAATTAAATGCCTACCTACTTCTACGCCTATGCAAAGCACAACCTCTCGGCTCAACATCCTAAAACATTTAATTACATTCAATTTCAAAATTTAAAATGAGGGTTGCGCCTCTCTTCAGCACATGATTTGAAATTGCTAATGTGGCTGGCTGGCTGGCTAGCTAACGTGGAGAGAGGCTCCTGCATCATACTCCTCAGTTGAAAAATTCATGAGATCCTGCTCATGAGCTTCCACTCTCAGCTATGGAAATCCTCCTGGATCCCAAACAACTGTCTGGATTCTCCTCGCTCCACTTCTTTGTTGTTGCTGGTGCTACTGCTTCTTTTTCTACTTCTCCACTCAGCTTCTCCTTGCTGGTAGTCCTTGTTGACCTGATCATCAACTCCCTGATCTTCTCGATCACTTTATCCAGCTGCTCCAGGGGCTATCTCTGTTCATGCAGTCTCCTCAGGTGTAAAAATTGACTGAAATTAGGCAGATCACCATGATCTCCCATGCCATCTTCTTCATCTTCTGTGGCCTTAACTTGCCACCCTGCTGCAAAGTTCAACTCTGCAGTCTTCATCACCTTTTCATCTCCCTGGCTGAAATATTTGAGCGATTCCTCGGAATTCTCCTCTGCCAATACCTGCTCATGGAAGACACCTACTGGCTCTGGATTGTTCAGTCAATCCTCTAGCATCTCCATATCCATCTCCCATGGAGTGAGCAATCTATCTGCCTGCTCTTTGGATTCTTCTGCTGCTAGCTTCAGTGCTGCAGCTCCCTTAGCTTCTTGGCTAAAAATATTGAGCCATTCCTCGGAATGCTCATTCTCTTCTTCTTGGGAAGCCTCAGATATCTGCTCCAATTCTTCTCTGACAGTCTCAGTTGGTTTTCCTGCTTCTGCTATTGTTGCCTCTGCAACACAGATTTATGCCTCCTCTTGGGAAAATGGTAGGAATACCTGAATTCCCCTAATCATTAGAAGTCTCCCCTGATCCTCCTCTTCTATCATCTCCTCAGGTTGATTCAAACTCACCTCTAAGTTTATGAGACCCTCAGATAGTCTCATCTGCTCATCCCTTCCCACCTGGCAAATTTGGATTTTCCTACTGCCCTCCTGGCAGTCTATGGAATCAACTAATCCCATCTTTGTTCCCTTGCCCACCTGGCAAATTGGAAACTCTCGGTTTCCCTCCTGGCATCCTATGAGATCCCGTAGCGATATCGATCCATTTCCTGCCTGGAAATGTGAAATTCCCTAGCTGTGCTCATGACAGTCTGTGAGATCCCGTAGTGATCTCAACTCTTTGGCCACCTGGGAATTGGGAATTTCTTCTCTGCCCTCCTGGTAGTGCTTGAGATATTCAGCTGATCCCAATCCATCCTCACTATTGAGGCTTCTCCCAGTCTCTAGTTCACATATCTGAACCATCTCCTTAAGTCCATAGAGTTTTTCAGTATTCCTCAACCATCCTCTTAATAGCCTACGCTATCTTCTAGCCATCAACTCCTTGACTGGCCATTTTTCTTTCGTCCTCATGGGCCATTCATGTACCCATCCTGACTTTGCATTTTGTTACATATTCAATGCAAGTTCATCCATCCTTGCATTCATCTCAGCAAGTTCTTCATCCCATTCATCTTTGCTCATCATCTCTGGGTCTTTCCTTCCAGCACTCATATAGCATTTAGTAGCCATCTTGCCATTCCTATATGTCTGCAAGGTACAAACAAAATCCAAGATCTGATACCACTTGATGTGTATCAGAGTGCTCCTTTGCCTCCAACTTCCCTTGCCTAAAATCTACAGACAAGATTCATGCTCTGATACCGCTTGATACAGACCCATTCTAACCCTCGGGCTGAAGTCCTCTCTTAGGATCATTCAGTCACTTTCCTGAGCCGAAGTGGCTCTTTTGATTCCCTGCTGGAATCTCCAGTTATCAATCCACAGGTCCTTTTTGAAAGCTCCCCTATGCGAACAACACTAGGCGTGAGCTCCGCTTTTCCCCAAGCGACCATAGCGCTATGACCAAGGGCCTAACCCAAAGTCTCTTGTCGAAATCTCACAATATCACGAGTTCATGAGTTGAAGCTCCCAACTCTTCCTTCCCAATCTCACGATAACCAAAATCATGAAATGGGTATAGCTCCTTCTCTGTCAGTGTCCTTCGCACGTGACCACCAGCTAGGCTTAATCCTATCTCCTCTTGCTACTCGCCACTTCGTGAGTTTCAATGTCGATCTCCCGTTCTCTTATCCCATGAATCCCTGAGATGCGAGAAGTCGACGGAGTGTTGACTCATTTCCCCTTGCAGTGCATGCCCGCTTGTCAACAACGCAGGCCCCACCTTGTGGTTATTCCACGTGTTCACACTCGTGCCTCAGCTCTCGGCACTTCACGAATTCTGCAGTCGAGACGAGGTCCTCTCAACCTCTGAACCTCCAAATGCGTGATATGCACGATGAGGCTCTGATCCAATCGTCCTCCATGACCTGGATCCAACAACTGTCCTTTCTCCTCGCGATTTTGTCACTTCGCGACTTGGAGCACCCAACTCTTGGGCTCTCACCTTGCGAACTTCCAAGTTCGCGAAGCCTGCACTCAGACTTCTTTGGCACTTCATCGATCCTTCGATCACTGCCACATGTCCTCCTCAGATGGACGGTCCTGATCTTCTCACAACTTTGCTACTCGTGGAGTGGAAGTACTTCCTTCTCTGACCTCCGATGTCCGAATCCCCAATAGGGGTGATCTTGCAACACGTGTCCTCTTTCCAACGGACGAGTCAGATTTCTTTCATGAATTCACCACTCGCAAAGTCTAGGCGCTCGCCTCTGTGAGTCTCAGTGCTTGAATCTCTGAAATGGATGATTCCACGACACGCATCCTCCCGCAGATGGACGGCTAAGATCCCCTTTCGCTATTTCAGGAATTCTGATGTCGAGTGCTTGGACTCTCGTCCTCTGGACTTCTGAACTCTCGAACACCGAAATCTCGATACGATACTCCTTCGGGACTTTCTCTTTGTTTTTCATGAAGGTTTAACCCCCATGCATCTCCTGTTAGATCTAACGGCTGATGGTTGTTTGCTTGAGATCTGACGGTTCAGATCATCTCTCCCATGTGTTCCTCCTGCACTGCCTCCTGGACATCGAAACCTTCAACGGTCTAGATCTCTTCGGCTTAATCTGACGGCAGCTATGCTCCTCCTGAGCTTTGGTGCACTTTCATCCAACAGTTGGAAAAATTCCAATGTTCAAAGGCCTTGACCTTTGTTCTCCTTTACCTACGAACTCTTCGACTTGAGTCCTCGCCTACGCGTATAAAAATGCTACTTCTGCCAAGATTTAGCGAACCCCAAACCCTTCAAAGAGTTCTGTGACTTCTACACTCCTTGCAAAGTCTTCACGCACACAAAGGTACTACCTCCTCTGAGCTTTTTAGATGCTCAGGCCTCTAAGGGATTTTATCGTTTTTCCCTTCTCCTTCAAATGGAGAACTTGGATGCCCTCCTGGCTATCCTTCACTCAAGAAAACTATTGTTGAGTCCTTTAGGGTGTTTAGCAACCCTGCAAAGATCCTTTAGTGGATTCTTCTTCTAATTATAGAACTCAAAGAGTTCTCTTCCTGTGCCTGTCTGCACACTAAATCAATGCACTCTTGGCAAAGTTGTACAGAACTCCTCAGATCTTCTATCTCCTTCTTAACTCACAGCAGAGTTCTTCTGTGTACTCCTTGCACCTGCTCAATTCCCACCTGGAAGAGTGTCTATAATCCTCAGTGATTCTAACTTTTGTTGAACTCACAACAGAGTTCTCCTCCTATGCACTCCTTGCACTGGCTCAATGCCCACCTGGAAGAGCTTCACAGAAATCAAAGAGAGTTTTTGTCTGCAACTATGTTTTTCCTACACAACCTTACCTTCTGAGGTATTCAACAACCTCAAAGACCTTCCTCGAGTTGATGATTTTTGCTACTGTGCCCACCTGGCACATCTTTTTCTGAATCCGCCGAGTTTAGAAGTGCTTCTGTGCACTGGTATTTAGAGACCGCAGTACTCTGTCACACCCTCCTGGCATGAAACCACAAAGAACCTCTCAAGCTTGAAAATCAAACAACTCCCTATAAATGCAAACCTACAGCATAAACAGAACACACAAAGGACATTCACACAAGACAAAATTCATGCAGGAAAACTACTCTGGTTTGTATTAATAAAATGTCTGTTTTTACAAGGTGTTCTTGAGCTCTGACTTTAATAGAGTCTCGGCTCCTTCTCTTGCACACTCACTTTCTCTTGTGCATACTCCAACTATTACCAAAATGAGATCCAAATTGATCTTTTACATGAGGGGCTCGTCGAGCTCTTCCCTCCAATCTCACCTACCCTATTTAATTACATTGAATGGGTTGTCTAGTCCACAAATCGGATCTAGATCTCAGCCTTCAAAGCATTAAAGCCTACCTACTTCTACGCCTGTGAAAAGCATGACCTCTCAGCTCAACAGCCTAAAATATTTAATTACATTCAATTTCAAAATTGAAAACAAGGGTTGCGCTTCTCTTCAGCACGTGATTTGAAACCGCTGACGTGCCTGGCTGGCTGGCTGGCTAACATGGAGAGATGCTCCTTCATCATACTCCTCAGCTGCAAAATTCATGAGCTCCTTCTCATGAGCTTCCACTCTCAACTGTGGAAATCCTCCTGGATCCCAAACAACTATCTAGAGTCTCCCCACTCCACTTCTTTGTTGTTGTTGCTGCTACGCTGCTGCTACTACTTCTTTTTCTTCTTCTCCACTCAGCTTCTCCTCACTGGTAGTCCTTGCTGACCTGATCATCAGCTCCCTGATCTTCTCGATCACTTCATCCAGCTACTTCAGGGGATGGCTCTATTCATGCAGTCTCCTCAGCTGCAAAAAATTGACTGAAATTGAGCAGATCACCATGATCTCCCATGCCATCTTCTTCATCTTCTATGGCCTTAACTTGCCACCCTACTGCAAAGTTCAGCTTTACAGTATTCATCACCTTTTCAACTCCCTAGTTGAAATCTCTGAGCGATTCCTTAGAATGCTCCTCTCCCAATACCTGCTCATGGCAGTCACCTACTGGCTCTGGATTGTTCAACCAATCCTCTAGCATCTCCAGCTCCATCTCCCATGGAATGAGCCATCTATCTACCCGCTCTTCGGCTTCTTCTGCTGCTAGCTTCAGTGCTGTAGCTCCCTTAGCTTCTTGGCTAAAAATATTGAGCCATTCCTTGGAATGCTCATTCTCTTCTTCTTGGGCAGCCTCAGATATCTGCTCCAATTCTTCTCTGACAGTCTCAGCTGGCTATCCTACTTTTGCTGTTGCTGCCTCTGCAAAACAGATTTATGCCTCCTCTTGGGCTAATGGTAGGAATACCTGAATTCCCCCAATCGTTAGAAGGATCCCCTGATCCTCCTCTTCTGTCAGCTCCTCAAGCTAATTCAAACTCACCTCTAAGTTTATGAGACCCTCAGATAGTCTCATCTGCTCATCCCTACCCACCTGACAAATTGGGATTTTCCTGCTGCCCTCCTGGTAGTCTATGGAATCAACTGATCCCATCTTTGTTCCCTTTCCCGCCTGGCAGTCTGTGAGATCCTACAGCGATCTCGGTGCATTGCCTACCTGGCAATGTGAAATTCCTTCGCTGTCCTCATGACAGTCTGTGAGATCCCACAGTGATCTCAACTCTTTTCCCACCTGGCAATGTGAAATTCCTTCGCTGTCCTCATGACAGTCTGTGAGATCCCACAGTGATATCAACTCTTTTCCCACCTGGCAATTGGGAATTTCTTCTCTTCCCTCCTGGCAGTGCTCGAGATCTTCGGCTGATCTCAATCCATCTTCACTATTGAGGCTTCTCCCAGTCTCTGGTTCACATATCTGAACCATCTCCTCAGGTCCGCCGAGGTTTTCAGCATGCCTCAACCATCCTCTTAACAACCTACACTGTATTCTAGCCATCAACTCCTTGATTGGCCATTTTGCTTTCGTCCTCATGGGCCATTCATGTACCCATCCCGACTTTGCATTATGTTGTATATCCAATGGAAGTTCATCCATCCTTGCATTCATCTCAGCAAGTTCTTCATCCCATTTAGCTTTTCTCATCATCTCTGGGTATTTCCTTCCAGCACTCGTATAGCATTTAGTAGCCATATTACCATTCCTATCTGTTTGCAATGTACAAATAGAATCCAAGCTCTGATACCACTTGATGTGTATCAGAGTGCTCCTTCACCTCCAACTTCCCTTGCTTTAAATCTACAGACAAGATTCAAGCTCTGATACCACTTGATGTATACCCCTTCTAACCCTCAGGCTGAAGTCTGCTCTCAGAATCGTTCAATCGCTTTCCTGAGCCGAAGCGGCTCTTTCGATTCCCTACTGGAATCTCCAGTTATCGATCCACAGGTCCTTTTCGGAAGCTCCCCTATGCGAACAGCACTAGACGTGAGCTCCACTTTTCCCCAAGTGACCACAGCGCTATGACCAAGGGCCTAACCCAAAGCCTCTTGTCAAAATATCGCGATCTCATGAGTTTGTGAGTCGAAGCTCCCGACTCTTCCTTCCCAATCTCACGATAACCAAAATCACGAAATAGGTATAGCTCCTTCTCTGTCAGCGTCCTCCATGCATGACCACCGGCTAGGCTTAATGCTATCTCCTCTCGCTACTCGTCCGTTCGTGAGTTTCAACATCGAGCTCTTGTGCTCTTATTCCACGAATTCCCAGGACATGAGAAGTCAATGGAGAGTTGACTTGTTTTCCCCTACGGCGCGTGTCCACCTGTCAACCACGCGGACCCCACCTTGTGGTTCTGCCATGTGTTCATACTTGTGCCTTGGCTCTCGGCACTTCACGACTTCTGCAGTCGAGACGAGGTCCTCTCAACCTCCGAACCTCCTAATGCACGATACGCACGATGAGGCTCTGATCCAACGGTCCTCCATGACCTGGATCCAACGACTGTCCTTGCTCCTCATGAGTTCGTGACTTCGCGACTTGGAGCACCCAACTCTTTGGCTCTCACCTTGCAAACTTCTGAGTTCATGAAGCCTGCACTCAGACTTCTTTGGCACTTTTCCGATCCTTCGATCTTTGCCACCTGTCCTCCTCAGATGGATGGTCTCAATATTCTCACAACTTCACTACTGGTGGAGTGGAAGGACTTCTTTCTCTAACCTCCAATGTTTGAATCCCCGATATGGGTGATCTTGTGAAAGGTGTCCTCTTTCCAATGAACGACTCAGATTTCTTTCACAACTTCACCACTCGCAAAGTCTAGGCACTCACCTCTGTGAATCCGGGTGTCTGAATCTCTGAAACGGATGATTCCACGACACGCGTCCTCCCGCAAACAAGTGGCTCAGATCCCCTTTCTCTATTTCAGGACTTCTGATGTCGAGTGCCTTGACTCTCGTCCTCCAGACTCCCGAACTCTCGAATGCCGAAGTCTCGATACGATACTCCTTCAGGACTTTTGCTTTGTTGTTCACGAAGGTTTAACTTCCATGCATCTCCTGTCAGATCTAACGGCTAATGGTTGTTCACTCGAGATCTCATGGTTCAGATCATCTCTCCCATGTGTTCCTCCTGCACTGCCTCCTAGATGTGGAAACCTTCAACGGTCCAGATCTCTTCGGCTTAATCCAATGGCAGCTGTGCTCCTCCTGAGCTTTGGTGCACTTTCAGCCAACACTTGGAAAAAATGCAATGTTCAAAGGCCTTGACCTTTGTTCTCCTTTACCTACGAGCTCTTTGACTTGAGTCCTCATCTGCACGTATAAAAATGCTGCTTCTTCTAAGCTTTAGGGAACCACAAACCCTTCAAAGATTTCTATGACTTTTTCACTCCTTGCAGAGTCTTCACACACACAAAGGTACTATCTCTTATAATCTTTTTAGATGCTCAAGCCTCTAAGGGATTTTATCCTTTTTCCCTTCTCCTTTAGATGGAGAACTTGGATGCCCTCCTGGCTATCCTTCACTCAAGCAACCTATCGCTAGAAGGCTTCCCTGGTCCTCCTCTTCTGTCAGCTCCTCAGGCTGATTCAAACTCACCTCTGATTTTATGAGACCCTCAGATAGTCTCATCTTCTCATCCCTGCCCACCTGGAAAATTGGGATTTTCCTACTTCCCTCCTGGCAGTCTATGGAATCAACTGATCCCATCTTTGTTCCCTTGCCCACCTAGCAAATTGGAAACTCTCGGTTTCCCTCCTGGCAGTCTATGAGATCCCACATCGATCTTGATCCATTGCCCACCTGGCAATGTGAAATTCCCTGGCTGTCCTCATGATAGTCTATGAGATCCCGCAGTGATCTCAACTCTTTTCCCACCTGGAAATTGGGAATTTCTTCTCTGCCCTCCTAGAAGTGCTCAAGATCTTCAGCTAATCCCAATCCATCCTCATTATTCAGGCTTCTCCCATTCTCTGGTTCACATATCTAAACCTTCTCCTCAGGTCCATCGAGGTTTTCAGCATGCCTCAACCATCCTCTTAACAACATACATTGTCTTCTAGCCATCAACTCCTTGAATGGCCATTTTTCTTTCGTCCTCATGGGCCATTCATGTACCCATCCTGAATTTACATTATGTTGCATCTCCAATGCAAGTTCATCCATCCTTGCATTCATCTCAGCAAGTTCATCCCATTTAGCTTTGCTCATCAGCTCTGGGTCTTTCCTTCTAGCACTGGTATAGCATTTAGTAGCCATCTTGTCGTTCCTATCTGTCTACAATGTACAAATAGAATCCAAGCTCTGATACCACTTGATGTGTATCAGAGTGCTCCTTCACCTCCAACTTCCCTTGC
Source organism: Picea glauca (assembly GCA_000966675.3). Classification (NCBI taxonomy): domain Eukaryota; kingdom Viridiplantae; phylum Streptophyta; class Pinopsida; order Pinales; family Pinaceae; genus Picea; species Picea glauca. The sequence continues at coordinate 559,865 of JZKD02S1673935.1, forward strand.
CTGAAATCGACAGACAAGATTCAAGCTCTGATACCACTTGATGCAAACCCCTTCTGACCCTCGGGCCGAAGTCCACTCTGAGGATCATTCAATCGCTGTCCTAAGCTGAAGTGGCTCTTTCGATTCCCTGCTGGAATCTCCAATTATCGATCCACAAGTCCTTTTTAGAAGCTCTCCTATGTGAACAACACTAGGCGTGAGCTCCACTTTTCCCCAAGTGACCACAGTGCTATGACTAAGGGCCTAACCCAAAGTCTCTTGTTGAAATCTCGCGATCTCACAAGTTCATGAGTTAAAGCTCCTGACTCTTCCTTCCCAATCTCATGATAACCAAAATTTTTAAATGGGTATAGCTCCTTCTCTGTCAGCATCCTCCGTACGTGACCACTGGCTAGGCTTAATGCTATCTCCTCTCACTACTCCCCGCTTCATGAGTTTCAACATCGAGCTCCCATGCTCTTATCCCACGAATCCCCGAGATGCAAGAAGTCAATGGAGTGTTGACTCCTATCCCCCTGTGGTGCGTGTCCACCTGCCAACCACGTAGGCCCCACCTTGTGGTTCTGCTATGTGTTCACACTCGTGCCTCCGCTCTCAGGACTTCACGACTTCTGTAGTCCAGATGAGGTCCTCTCAACCTCCGAACCTCCAAATGCACGATACACACAATGAGGCTATAATCCAATGGTCCTCTGCGACCTGGATCCAACGGTTATCCTTGCTCCTCGCGATTTCACAACTTCGCGACTTGGAGCACCAAACTCCTGGGCTCTCACCTTGCGAACTTTCGAGTTTACGAAGCCTGCACTCAGACTTCTTCAGCACTTCGTTGATCCTTCGATCTTTGCCACCTGTCCTCCTCATATGGACAGTCCCGATCTTCTCACGACTTCGCTACTCGTGGAGTGGAAGGAATTTCTTCTCTAACCTCCGATGTCTGAATCCCCGATATGGGTGATCTCATTACATGTGTCCTCTTTCCAATGGACGGCTCATATTTCTTTCACGACTTCACCACTTGCAAAGTCTAGGCACTCACCTCTGTGAGTCTCAGTGCCCGAATCTCTGAAACGGATGATTTCGCGACACGCATATTCCCACAGATGGATGGCTCAGATCCCCTTTCACTATTTTGGGACTTCTGATGTCGAGTGTTTGGACTCTCGTCCTCCGGACTCCCGAACTCTCGAACGCTGAAATCTCGATACGATACTCCTTCGAGATTTTTGCTTTGTTGTTCATGAAGGTTTAACTCCCATGCATCTCCTGTCATATCTAACGGCTAACGGTTGTTTGCTCGTGATATGACTGTTCAGATCATCTCTCCCATGCGTTCCTCTTGCACTGCCTCCTGGACGTGGAAACCTTCAACAATCCAGATCTCTTCGACTTAATCCAACGGTAGTTGTGCTCCTCCTGAGCTTTGGTTCACTTTCAGCCAACACTTGGAAAAATTCCAATGTTCAAAGGCCTCGATCTTTGTTCTCCTTTACTTGCGAGCTCTTTGACTTGAGTCCTCGCATGTGCATATAAAAATGTTGCTTCTCTCGAGCTTTAGGGAACCCTGAACCCTTCAAAGAGTTCTGTGACTTATGCACTCCTTGCAGAGTCTTCACGCACACGAAGGTACTATCTCTTCTGAGCTTTTCAGATGCTCAGGCCTCTAAGGGATTTTATCCTTTTTCCCTTCTCCTTCAGATGGAGAACTTGGATGCCCTCCTGGCTAACCTTCACTCAAGCAACCTATTGCTGAGTCCTTCAGGGTGTTCAACAACCCTGCAAAGATCCTTCAGTGGATTCTTTTTTTAATTACAGAACTCAAAGAGCTCTCTTCCTGTGCCTGTCTGCACACTGACTCAATGCCCTCCTGGTAGAGTTGTACATATCTCCTCAGAGCTTCTGTCTCCTTCTGAACTCACAACAGAGTTCTTCTATGTACTCCTTGCACCTTCTCAATGCCCACCTGACAAAGTGTCTAGAATCCTCAGTGATTCTAACTTTTGTTGAACTCACAACAGAGTTCTCCTCCTGTGCACTCCATGCACTAGCTCAATGCCCACCTGGCAGAGTTTCACAGAACTGAAAGAGAGTTTCTGTCTGCAACTGTGTTTCGCCTACATAGCCTTGCCTTTTGAGGTATTCAACAACCTCAAAGACCTTCCCTGAGTTGATGATTTCAGCTACTATGCCCACCTGGCACGTCTTTGTCTAAATCCACAGAGTTCAGAAGTGCTTATGTGCACTGGTATTCAGAGACCGCAGTACTTTGTCATGCCCTCCTGGCATGAAACCACAAAGAACCTCTCAAGCCTGAAAATCAAACAACTCCCTGTAAATGCAAACCTACAGCATAAACAGAACACACAAAGGACATTCACACAACACAGAATTCATACAGGAAAACTGCTCTTGTTTGTATTAATAAAATGTTTGTTTTTACAAGGTGTTCCTAAGCTCTGACTTTAACAGAGTCTCAGCTCCTTCTCTTGCACACTCACTCTCTCTGGTGCATACTCCAACTACTACCAAAATGAGATCCCAATTGATCTTTTACATGAGGGGCTCTTCGAGCTCTTCCCTCTAATCTCACCTACCCTATTCAATTACATTGAATGGGTTGTCTAGTCCACAAATCAGATCTAGATCTCAGCCTTCAAAGCATTAAAGGCCTACCTACTTCTACGCCTGTGCAAAGAATGGCCTCTTGGCTCAACAGCCTAAAACATTTAATTACATTCAATTTCAAAATTGAAAATGAGGCCTGCGCCTCTCTTCATCACACGATTTGAAACCGCTGACGTGGTTGGCTGGTTGGCTGACGTGGACAGATGCTCCTACATCAATAGGCCATCTGGGATCTTCAAGACAAGTGTGCGCTAGTACTACCTGCCAAATTGGTGATGGAAAATAAGATCGATCGAAGAGGAAAATCTCTAACATCTTTTATCATAATTCAGCCTCAAACCAATTGCGATACGGGAATACAATGATTTTCCACTTACTCTTTGACAAGCAATGGAACTACCCTTGTCCAGATAAGATAATAGGGGGCCCTCTCTTCAATAGGCTGGTCAAAAAATATACGTCCTCTAACTCAATATTGAGCATTTGCGGCACAATTTGGAATGCCTTTTCAGCAATATTCCACAACCCAATCATGTACTCAAGTAAAAGGACTTATTTTTTCATCTTCTGCAATTTAAAATACTTGAGGAGGCTGCAATTCCTCAATGAGGCCCTCTCTTGGGGGTTTTGTAATGTGGACACATCATTAAGCTCATGCTCATGCTTCTTCCACTCAATCATGGCTTTTTACTATTGCAGACTACAAGCACAATCAATTAAGAGCCATTAGTCATCTCATTATAACAATTTTTTGGGTAAATTTGACTTAAAAATCAATTCATTTTTTCTTTCTGCATCAAATCTCCCATAATTGCACACACAAAGTGCTAGTGACCCCTTGGAGTGCACACCAGAGCATGGAAAACACAAGAAGCGGTCCCCTCAGCCCTTTGAGGGAGCATTGATCTTTTTCGGCACTTAGGGCTCTCTAGGGCATAAAAAATGAAACAAAAAAAATTACCTAAAATAAATTTTTAAACCATATAAAATGATTGGAAGGTGTTGAGGACCAACCTGTTCTGGACGGAAGAAAAAATGGTTGAACATATCTCTGTTATCACATATTTTTGCAAGGGGATTGTTTTCCTTTGAAGTTGGTCATTGGGTGACCAAATGCGAAAGAAATGGGCTTAAAAAAAACCCACAAATATTTTTCATCCAAAGTCAAGGCACAATTGTGAAAAGGCACGCACATACCTGGTTGGAGAAAATCCATCAAGAACAGGCTCAGTCTCATCCGTCGAATCCATCAGAAAAATCAGAACAACAGTTCGTGGGTATTTGGGATCTGAAAGTTGCTCGAAGTTTAGTGCCAGGGAAAAGGACCAAGATCAAGGGATGAGAAAGTTTTAATCTAGACCGTTGGATCTACTTTTTGCAGTTTCACAGAATGAAAGGTCAAAGGGAAGAGTCATGAGGACTCACGAAATTATTTGGACCATCCAAACTAGAGGGGTGTAAATTCTAACCTTGTACAATATCTACTGCAAACTGATATTCAGCAAAGAGCAGAAAAGATACAATGGCAAATACAAACATTACACAGATATTTTTCACCTGGAAACCCAAACCGGGAAAACCAGCATATATTATATTCATACATTGTGTTACATTGTTTACAATA
>JZKD02S1673935.1:567323-588980 GCA_000966675.3 Picea glauca
CAACATACCCTTCCAAACTTTCCAGGAGATTTAGATCTACCCTTAGACTTAGATCTCCCACTTGAGAAATTAGATTTATTTCTTTCCTAGGAATGTCCTCTTGCAAATAATGCGTTTGTGCTATGTCCTTCCATATTCTTTTGTCTCATCTCCTCCGACAACAAGGACGATACCACTTCTTCAAACTTCTAAGAAGTTGTATTACTACCTATGGCCACAACTAGACTACCCCATGAGTCTGGTAAAGAACACAACAAACTGATACATTAATCTTCATCTGAAATTTTAATATCAAAAGATACTAACTGACTTACCACAGTATTGAAGGCGTTCAAATGCTCTGCCACCGAGTCTCCATCTCTCATCCTCAAGTTATACAGCTTCTTTCTTAGGAATAGTTTATTTACCATGGACTTAGACTGATACAACTTCCTCAACTTTTCTCATAAATCTTTGGTTGTAGCTTCCTCTGACACATTCAGTAATACTGAATCAGAGAGACACAGTCGAATTGTGCTCTTTGCCTTCCGATCCTTCTTTTTCCAGTCATCTGTAGAAGTTCCTGTAGGTGCAGTACCTGGATCTACTGCGATCCATTGATCTCTGTCCACCAAAAGATCTTCCATATTGAGCTTCCACAGCTCAAATCTTTTCCCATTAAACTTCTCTATCTCCATCTTCAAATTTCTTGCCATTTCTTTTCACCTGAAAAACAATACCACAGATCTCCCACTGTAACAAGGCTTATCACAGTCCCGAGCCAAACCCTTGACAACAAAGGCGTCCCCCTAAAGCCAATAAATCTCTGACACCAAATGTAAATTCTAACCTTGTACAATATCTACTGCAAACTGATATTCAGAAAAGAGTAGAAAAAGATACAATGGAAAATACAAACATTACACAGAGATTTTTCACTTGGAAACCCAAACCAGGAAAACCAGCATATATTATATTCATACACTGTGTTACATTGTTTACAATACAATATACATATAGGAGCCAGCGGCATCCAAAACCCTAACCCAATGACCTGGATTAGTCCAAAACCATAATTCCTACACCGGAAATAGAAAACCATCGGCAAAAAACCATGTGCCGAAAACCACCTAATATCATGTGGTCCCGGAAATATGTTGTCTCGGTAATATGTCGTCCTGGAAATATGTCGTCTCGAAAATATGTCGTCTCGAAAAAAATTTGTACATTACAAAAAGGGCCTAAACATGTGTAAACCCATGGGCTGACATCCCCATACCTGTTACATAAGCCCAAAACCCAAAAATCCCTAACAAGGGGCCGAGATCCTGCGATCTCCCCTTCGACTTGCGCTCCACCTTCGACAGCCTGTAGAAGTCCCAAAATAGGTCAAACATGACCAAGGATCCTTAAAACTTGTTCAAGGTCCAATAGGCCCCCAACACTCACCTGTGACTCATCCTGAGTCACTTTGGTGTGGGTAGATCTTCTTCAAATCCTCGAGCTACTTTGACCTGTTGTTGGGCCAAGGCCTCCTGCTCGACGAACTCTTGGATAACTGATTCATTGACTGGTACCTCTAAGTGTTGTTCGACCTCAGTGACTACTTGTTACAGCTCTACTCCTCGGCCTTGAATATCCTCAAACAATTGGCACACTTCATCCTAGACTAGTTGGAGTCTCTGATTCACTTCCATGACTTTTCTTTGTATGGTGTGGACCTGTTGTTGAGCATTGCGTTGTTCCTGGGATCGCTTCATCCTTTCAACTACTAACAGGAGATTCAACTATGCATGTACTGTTGTTGCTTGCTTCTTTTCCTTCTAGAGTTGTGACTCTAGTGCCTTTAGTTCAGGGTCTTCAGTAAGTCACTTGCAGGTTTGTGCACTTCTATTGCTAATTTGTTTACATTTCAGAGAGAATGCTCTGATCCTCTCAACTACACTCTGGGAAGTGACTTCTCTTTGGTCTCACAAGTCCTGCAGGGTACTTGGCACCATTCGTAGCTCTAGGTATACAATTCTCTATTGAAGTTGTTGGATAGCTTCTGCAAGTTGTGCTACTTTATGCTCCACTGGTTCTTCTGCCTTTTTCTCTAAGCTTGTCACAGAGCGAAGTGCTCTGCTGACTACTTCTTTGAATCTGAGATGCTCTATGAGCAACTGCTCTTTCTCTTGCTTGACTTGCACTCTCTCCTCTTTGAATTTGGTGTGGAGGTTATCTTTCTCTTGTTGTGCAACTCGGCGTTGCTCTACCATTTCCTCTTGTGCTTGCTTCAGGTCCACTATGGCCTGTTATTTCTCTTCTTGCGATCGATGAAGGTGAGCTTCGATTGCGTCAGCTGTTCTGCGGAGTTGGGCAGGCTCATCTCCCAACTCTAGTTCTTCTGATGGTGGGGTCGTAGTGGATACTGCGCGGCTAGATTGAAGGGACTTTTGTAATCCTCTAAGTTCTTCCTCAATCCTATCATACATGGCTACTTGTTTGGCTTTAGTGTTCTGCAAGAGGTCCTGTGAGGCATCTGATACAGATGTGATGATGAAATTGAAGTCATTGAGCATGAGTACAATCTACAACTTAGTCTTGGTGGCTTTGGATTTCTTCCGGGAAGTAGGTTTCATGGGGGAAACCTTCCTTTTCTTAGAGGGATCAGTCTCATCAACAAGATCCCTAGGTTGTGTTATACCCTGCTTCTGCTAATCTTCTTTTCCATTGGTCTCTTCCTTGTCTACTTCGTCATCACATCCTCGTCCAGGTGATTCTGAAGCAGTTTCATCTGGTGCACTGCTCAGGTTTTGTACCTCTTCGATATTCTTCCTTTTGTTGGTTCTAGGTGTGTCGTGTTCTTAGTGAGTGGCCTCTGAGATGCCAATTAGTTTGGGATCAGAAATTTCTGTAGGGTTAGCAGGGATAAGGAGCTCTTTAGACCATTCCTTAGTTATCTCTTTGAGGTCCTCCTCTGTGAGCTTATAGGATGACTAAATCTCTTCTTTATGCTCTTCTGTGCACGCAGTGATATAAATAAAGTGTTGATCTGCGTGGAACTTCATGAGAGGTCTGAACCAGTGCAGGTTGGTTGAGATCATGTGACAGACAACCCCAATGGCCCTCTTCAACTGGAGATAGTATGTGTGGAATACTGCGTTCGAATGCCACTCTTTTCCCATATTTCTCGAGTACCAGAGCATGGTGAACTTCACAGCGATTAGTTCGAATGGCTCAATGTCCATGAAGGTTGCACCTTCTAGCATCTCCCAAGCAATAAATTCTATGATGATCAGCAACTAGCTAAAATGGAACTCGTAGCCCTGATCCTGAGCTTTGCGGTAATCCAATTCTAGTCAGTTGACTAGGTACTTCATCCAGTTCATTTGGAGTCCTTCTACACATTTTCTGGCAAGGTCAACAACGAACTCAATGACCTACGTAGCTCTGTTCTTTCTCACCAACTTTCATGCAATCAACTGGAAGGACAGGTGCACTGCGCCATTCTGGATGGAAGCTACATTGTAGCCTCGCATCCCCTTTTCTACATCGCCATATGTGTCTTTAATCCTCTATTCCAGTGTGCGATCTGTAGCCTTCCCTGGGTAGAAGTCCTGTGCGTCAGGTCCCTACATGCTCAAAACAGTGATCCTATGGATCAGTGTCAGATCGACTGTGATGCATTTGTCTAGCCATAGATAGTCACCATGGTAACATGATAGAAGGATCTTAACACATGCGTCAACCTCCTGGTGCCTTCCAAAATGTGGAATCTTCATCACATTCAGGATGGTGGACTGCGTGAGGTTCATATTCCATGGTTGGGGGATTATTTTCAAGTTCTTCCCCTTCGTCCTAGTTAAGTATCTGTGAGAAGCGAGCATACCGTAATTCTTGCAGTCCCCTAGGTTGAAGTCATTGAATTTCGATGTCGCGATTTTATCCTATTGTGTTCTAACTGCACGTATCCCCTTCAGGAGGTATGTAGTAACTAGGGTGTAATCAAAGTATCTCGGGAAACTGTCATGACTCACCCTGTCGGCCAGAGGTGGGATGTAGTCGGGAAGGATAGTTGGGATTAACTTCATGTTCACCAAGTCATTTTGATGTTTGGTTCTTTTCTTGGCTGCAACTCGGGATGGTCTGGATCCGTGAGCAGTCAACAGAGAGGCTACACTCCTCTCATCGACCAAGCTTGAATACCTGCAAACATTACTTTTTCGTCCATTAGATCGATGAGAACTTCTTCGACCAAATTCTCCATGACACTGATTTCATCCAAAATACACACTCAGATTGGATAACTTAGGTGGATGAATGAGTTCTCAAAGTAATAGAACAAGTGTCAATCTCAATAAACATGGCGTGGTAGCAATAAGTTCTTTTGTTATCTCGAATACAGTTCACAAAAGTGTTCTCGGTGCAACAGTGAATGGAATAAGTAGACAGCGATGTAACGTACCTTCTCCAATGGACAAGAGGCCTTCATCAATGTGGTTCTGTCTATTGCGTTGCAGTCCCAACAATCTGATGGCGATATTTTTGGTCATAATTGTTGTTCTAACCATTTGGGGCATTGGTCTAACGGTCATAATGCCTTCAACGGTTATATTGCTTCACCATGGCAAAGTTCCATGTTGCACTATTCTGATATCCCGACGAAGTTCCAGTTTTGAAAACCTTCCTTCTGCGAAGTCCCTTCTCGAACATTCTTCAACTTTTCTATATTTTCTCTCTTCTTACTAATATTTCTAGCCTTCTTCCCTGTGATCTTTGTCTCAGTATTCCTCTTTCGATTCTGATTCTTATCTCCTTTTGGCATAGTAACTTTGCGCTGTTGAGATTCTTTCATAGGGTTAGAGAGTAATACTTATTCTCTGTCTGGGGTAGGTGCTCCACTATTCTGTGAGTCTTCTTGTGTTCTTTCAACTTCTACATCCAAGTTTTTGGTTCTAAACAACTTCGATTTGTTCTCTTGTTCTTCAATCAAGTGCATTATCCTCCTAGTCATGAAATATTTTAATTCTTTCTTCTTATGTTCTAAGACTTCATCTTCTTTTCTTATGGCCTGATCCTTCTCAATCCAATTTTTTCCTAGTAACATAGAAAATGGGGCATTGTTCTCAATAAATTTAACAACCTCAAAATCTTCCTCTGTCAAAGTTCCATGAGCACTCATAGATATCTGGGTGAGTCTTCCACATAGGGTTATCAACTTTCCTCTGAATAATCCTATTCCTCCCAATGAAGGAATCATAGCAGGCTTTCCTAAAATTTCCCAAGTTCTTTCTGTCATGATATTCACCTGTGTTTCTACATCTAGAACACAGTCAATGTCAAAGTCTCCTATTCTTGTTTCTATGTATTCTTTTTCTTTGAAGGTCTCTGATAAGTTGATATTTATGTGATCATTCAGGGTTTCTTTCATTTGTAGCAATACATTCTATGATTCTTTCTAGGGTTGTGTCATGATCTTAGTTTCTTAATCTTCCTCAGGGTTTTCTTGTTTCATATTCATTATTTCAACTTTAGCAATCATTTTAGGGAATTCCAAAACTTCATGGTCCATAGATTTACAACAAAGGAAACTAGGTCTTCTACTAGGGCATTCCTTAGCAAGATGTCATGGTCTTCTACAACTATAACAAAGGTTTAATCCTCTTTTTCTTTTAAATGATCCCCAGCCTTTCCTATACTGCGCACTAGGATCATAGTAGCTAGCTTGCAAAAAATTCTTTCTAGGATCCTGCAACCATTTGTTAGTCCAAACATTCTTTCTATGCATAGGAATAACATATCTTTCATCATTTCTATCAGATTTACTCATATCAAATCTTCTTTCTTCTAGATGTTCCCTAGTTTTTAAGCTAAAACAAAATTTATCAAACATACCTAGATCCATACTTTCGAAATAAAAATTTCCACTTATCTTACCTTTTCAATCAAAACTTTCCACTATTATTACCTTTATCAGAGCACAAAGCTTCAAGATCTTACCTCTTTTCTTCAGATCTGACTTCTCTTCTTAGCACAGATCTTCACAAGACAAGTAGAATATTGCGCACTAGGGCAATAGATCTATGCACAAATCTTTCTCTTTTCTTTAGTTCCCAACAATCACAGTTTCAGGTTCCGGCAATGAAACCATTTGTTGGCACAGGGGCAGACCCAGGTTTCAATTCTCAAGGGCGCACCAACAAAACCCTAACTACCGGCCCTTTCGGAAACACCTACAAAGCAAATGAAGTCTCACCCGAGGTAGAGGTAGGGGTGGTTGCAGGACTCAGATGTCTGCAACCTTAGCTGGGACACAAACCTGTGATTGTAACACCTTGACAGAGCACTTAGCAGTTATAGATCATTAGTATTCAGCCTTAATTTACAATGCAGGTAAACCCTAATAACAGGTCAGCGTAGTATTCACCCAGATCTAGTATACTAAGAACATTCACATAGGTTAGATCTAGCATTCATTCATATTATTCAACACTAAGAGATCATATCAGATTCATATAAGCATACATCATTAATCCTATGAACAATGAAACAACCATAATGTACAAAGCAACCATAACACAGGATATACGTGGTTCACCCCCAGCCTGGGGCTACGTCCACCAACTCTTCTTCTCTTTTATTGTCTTATGTCAATCTTCTACATGCACATAGCCATGAGATCTTACTCTGCATAGGACATGAGATCTACGTGCACTTCACTAGATCCTCCTTCCTTGAATTACAGCACAAATCCTTTTAATAGTCTCTTACAATCACTTGCACCTAGTTTTGCAAGTTCTCAACATAGCATGCACGAAGCATTTACAATCTGTACTTAGCACTTAGCAAGGTACCAAAAACCTCCTCTTTTCTCTATCGGTTCTTACATTGCCTAGAATTCTATTTATGCATTATAAAAAGGGCCTAAACATGGGTAAAACCATGGGCCGACATCCCCATACCCATTACATAAGCCCAAAACCTAAAAATCCCTAACAAGGGGCCGAGATCTCGCAATCTCCACTTCGACTTGTGCTTTTCCTTCAACAGCCTGTCGAAGTCCCAAAATAGGTCAAACATGACCAAGGATCCTTAAAACGTGGTCAAGGGCCAACAATACCTAATATTAAAGATATAAGTTACTTGGAAAAAGTATAAATATACTTTAAGGATTCTCTCATAAACATATACACACATTCATTGAATATCTATCTTATGAGAATATTTTGTTCCATTGGATAATATGAGGTCGAGTCTGAGGAAACAAAGGAAGTGTGAAGGAAGAGAGAAAGGTTCATAGTTTTAGAGAGTTAGGGATTTTTTGTATCCCTAATTAGGCAGGCCCTCACGAGTCATCTTGAGGGTGTCACGTGAGGCACCCCCGCAGGTCAGCTAGTACTTGTCATGCGAGGCCATGTGAGACAGGAGTTCTTAGTTCTCCAAGGCTAAGATAGATTTGGGGAATATTCTAGTGCCATATTATTGAGGACTGAGGAAAGGTTACATGTCAGTATTACAAAGCATCAGGTCAGCTACATGATCAAAGGTAATTTTTAAGGGTTATGCTTATGTTGTTATGGAACATGCTTAGTGGTGATGATACATGGTATGGTGCACCTTGATGATGACATGATACCTTTTTATAAGTACACTATATTGATATATGGTTTGGTATATGTCATGGTTATGGTTCATTATTATAGACATATATTTGATATGTTGGTATATGTTTGAAGTTCACACTTGGTATATGGTAGCATATGTATGAGATACACCTCTTGGTGATGTTGATACTTGGTTGAGGTACACCATTGATAGTACTTTCTTGGTATATCTTATGGTACATGGTGTATGGATGATTAACATGTTGTTTGAGGTATATGGTTGATGATATGGTGCATGGTTAGAGGCATATGTTGGTGATCTTGGTACATGCTTGAGTAATTTGTTGATGAAATCCATTTTTGATATCTTATGGTACATGGTGTATGGGATGATTGAGACATATCATGAGTGATATGGTATATGGTTGAGGCACATCTCAGGGTCCATGGTTGGTGGTATGGTATAGGTTTTGGTGCATGGTTGATGCATGGTTTGGTGCAGGTGTCGATGTATGGTTCATGCATGGTTGGTACAGGTTGATGTACATTATTGATGAATGACATACATGGTTTGGTGATATCTAAGTGATTGGATCTGGTTGATGATGTTACATCAGTGATGGTGGCAATGATAGTGACAGTGACAGTGACAATGATAGTGACAATGAAAATGACACTGACAGGGTCAATGACAGATTGGTTAATGTGACAATGACAGTGACAGGTTGGTTGATGTGACAATGACAGTGACAGGTTGGTTGATGTGACAATGACAATGACAGGTTGGTTGATGTGACAGTGATAGTCATAGGTTTATTAGTCATAGGTTTATGTGACAGGTTGACAGTGAAAGTGATAGTGGCAATGATTATGGTAGTGACTGTTTGGTATACACTTTTATTTTAGGGAAGAAAGGTGGGGAAAGGAAAGGGAGTTGTATCATCCTTCTGGTTGGAGCCGAAGAACTCAGGGAGTTGGAGCTTCCTTCAGGTTGGAGACTCAAAATTAGGGGGTTGTAGCCTCCTTCTGGTTGGAGCCAAATAATTCAGGGAGTTGTAGCTTCCTTCAGGTTGGATCCTATAAATATGGGGGTCGTAGCCTCCTTCGAGTTGTAGCTGGGGAATTGGGAAGTTAGTGCTTCCAATATATAATAAAGAATTTTATGGTATTCTCCCATTTGGGTTTCCACATAAATTTTGGTGTACTTTGTATTAGATGTGATGTGATGTTGCTTATGTTTATATGCTCATGATATATTGATGATATATTATTGATAAAGTTGAAGTTTATATATTGTTGTTAAAAGTGCTCATACTGATTCACCCCCATCCACCCCCTCTGAGTACTCCAACAAAGCATACATGGGTGGAGAAGGACATGGTGGAAAGATCATAGTATTTTTTGTTCATGGGGTATTCCATAGGAAAATCAAAGATAAAGGGGTTCACTTTTTGCTTACCTTTGACAATCGCCTAGACCTCCTCATCCAACTTGACTACCTTATATAATTTAGCCTCAAAGTGTGAGTAGGAAAAGGTTGAGATCCTCTACTTGTTGTAGTTTTAAAGACAATAGGGATGCCTCTTTCAAAGGGTACATCATTTACCTCTTCATAAGTACAATATTCACTATTTTGGATGAAAGGGGACTTGCACTTCCTTTATTGTACAACTACTCTACATGTGCCAATGAATTTACCTACTTTGGGAGGACTTTGAGTGCTTCTCTCATAAATATTTTGGAGATTCTTAGTGCCTTTATCTTGTACATTTCAATCATTTTGCAGCTTTGGGTTCTTCCAAATTAGAATGGGAACATGACTCTTCATGGAGGAAAGAAGGGTTGCAATCTTGGAGGGTGGAAAAGGCTTTGGGTGATAAGTCTCTTCAAAGAAATGCAAGGATAAAAAGGGTTGAATAGGGATTAAAAGAGGGATATGGTGATGTAGAGGCCTAATAATCGCAAGAAGAAAAAAATAGAAATGTGAACTAAAAAAAAGGAGTGTTAGTAAATTTACCTTTAAGCCTTGTAATCCAAATTTCCATGATGAGGGACAATATGCTAATGATCCTAACAATATGAAAACCATGGAGAAAGCATGATTACAATGTTAGGAATCCTTGCTTCCATTTGTTGGAGGGTTTTTCATCCATCATTAGAAGAACTGGGTTGCACAAGAAATCAATTCCCTAACAAATCAACCCAAAGCAACTATCATTACCTATATTGTCCATCCTAGGTGGGGATGTGTGAGTGTTACGAGGAAAAAACTCTATATGGCCAAGGGTAAACCACAACAGACAGGTATGACTACAGAAATCAACTCAATTCCAACATATGCTATATAGACTAATGTGAAATATAAGAAAGAGGCCTACCTTAATCCAATGTTTGAAGATGTTCCACCATTGAGCACTTGGACCCAAAGCTTTATACCTGTGAGAAGTTCTCAACAAACAAACAAAGCAAGTACACAGTGATAATGTAAAGGGGTTAACACATTAGATAGCATAATCCATTAATAAATGTTACAAACATGACCATGGATAATAATCATATATTTTCAAGATACCAATAGGACGGGAAAGGAGTATTTCTATTAATAATTGATCAACAGAAGTGACAACATCGCAGGCTTCCATGTCGGCATGGTTCAAAACCAAGGAACCAATTTTCTTCCAACTGGGTCTCCACCACTTCAATCCTCCACCAAAGGCAAGCTCATAGGAAAGAGGCAATGTGGTCCTCTCAGCAATAGGGAAAGAGCTTGGGGGCTGAACACTGTGTTCATACTTGAGGGACAAAGGGATGTAGACTCAATATGAAGTAATTTCTCCAGAGTAACTTTGCTCTTAAAGTTGAATTCTTTCTCCTTTTTTCCATCGCTTGAAATTGTTCTCTTATAGCCTTCAGAATGCAATTGATGGGTCAAGTCGGAATGTTTCTAGTATATGGAAGGCCATGGATCAGAGATCTCCTATCGTGACATGGAAACCCGACTTCATTTTTTATTTTCTAGCACAAACCCTGATATACGTGAGCTGTAATGGAGCAGCAAGCGTATACGCATCTTTTATAACATATAGGGAGCGTATATGTGGAAAAATTATATTTTTGGCTTTGGATTCATCAAAAAGGGATGATAAGTCTACATAGGGAAATCAAAAAATGCCCTATGTGCAAGATAGTACTGGTGAGGTAAATCTTGCTATAACAGATGCCCCCTAATGTGTGAGATCAGAGGAGTATCTGTGATGGCCGAAATACATTATAAATAACCCATAAGTGGAGTGGTAGTGAACCAAATGGATGAACTCAATTTCTCATTACATTATGTATTGACTTTGCATACATGGCTACCAAAATTACAATGAAGATCCATGTGGAAAATATATCAAAGAATGTTCATGGCCATGAATAGGCAAGATAAAATGTGGTTACATGCCAAGAGCTATCATAGTCACAAATAAGGTCCAATGAAACCAATCTCAAAAATCAATCTGAAGATATCTGTATACCACGGAGTATAATCTGATCTCCCATGATCACTAAATTCAAATAGGTGTTGGTCCAATGAAAGAGAAGCAACAGCTCTAGAAATCTACGGCCACATAGTGATGTCTTCAAGTCTTCTACACTATCCACCAATGGTGCAAGTCTACATCATGTGAATAAATGAGTTGAGGTCGAACACGATGAGACATCATTTGATTACCGGTAATTGAGGTATATCATTAACAAATGTGAGACAACCTACCAATGATGAAAGTAGGTATCAAGGCACTGAGTACATCTCTACAAATGTAAATAAAGGAGTCGGTGTCGAACACTTGAGAGATCCATTGATCAGGAGACATTGATGTATTCTCATCTGTAAATGGTGAGAGAGTCTGCCACTAATGACTGCAAGCCTCAAGGTACTCAAAAAAACTCTAGGTCTCATATCCAGAATAAATGAGCTAAAGTCGATGGAAAGAAACCCACCAAAAGGAGAGCATTAAGGCATATCTCATCAATTAGCACAAAGAACAAAGCAGGAGCTTCATGATTTGGTGGAGATCAAACGAAGAACATGTTCGCGAACCAACGGCCCTGTGCGTCTTTCGCATGTGCCAAATGCAAGCGGTACATGAAAAAGACCCTTTGAATAGCAGCCAATGATGAAAAACTACTGACAAAGGCGAGGAAACCACCAATAAGGATAATGGCATCCAAGACACTGCACGAATCCAAAAGTGTGAATAAATGTCTTGATGTCAAACACAAGGGAAACCACCCAGTCAATGACCAATGATGAAATGTCGACTGTTGGGTACCAGGTGACCTACCAATGATGAAAGTAGGGCCAGGGTGCTTGATAAGACCAAAGTATCATGTTCTTCTGAGACGAACTGAGGGTATGGTCGACATGCAAAGTCAATATTTCTGAGGAGTGGCCGACACAGGTTGATAGACATCCTTTGAACAAGATCATGAGACATATGGTGGACTTAGGTAGCATAGACTCAATGATGTAACTATTAGATGCAGGAGGCATCAATAATATTCTCCATAGGGACTGGAAGAATAACCAGTCGGTAGAGAAAACTCTGTAATGAGATTAGCTTCCTAAGGCCATGCTAAACCCAAAATTATGATGACGCGAGGACTTGATAACTTTGCGCTCTGTTCAAAGGCGACACGACTGCTGCCAATGACAATATAGTACTCCCTTCCCGCCCGTCTTTTTTTGTTTTTTCATAACAAATGAATGTTATGATACAGAGGAGGGAACAAGTGTCGCAAGAAAGAAAAACTAGTTCCAACAGTGGAATGTACCTATGCTCAATGAAAGGAAATGCATGCGATAGATGGACACTCGGGGTGATGTTCCCTCCAGGGTATAGGGTGTCAAATTGTGAAGGATAAAAACAAGGCTCTGCTTGGTTGAGGATGCAAAACTACTTAGGCAACGATTTATAATGCAAACCGATAACCGGCTAAAGGCTCAATACTGCAAGCAAGGGCATGAGGTGCAATCACAACTTGACACTAAAAAATGTCTTTTTTTATGCCTTTTAGTCTATTTGGTGTAAAAAAGGGGTAAAATTGTGCCAAATAGACGTCTTTTCAAAGCCCGTTTTTGAGTGTGAAAAAGACAAGTTCGCTTGGCAATCTTTTCTATTTTTTATAGCAAGTCGAAAAAGAACTTAACTAAGACTCATGACCTTTCAAATCCAATTTTAACGAGTGTGAAAGGTGCAAATCACTCGGTGATATTTTTGGTTTTTTAGACGAGTCGGAAAAGAGATTAACTAAGACTCGTTTTTTTTGTTCTAATCAACATGTAAAGGGGGAGGCCAAGGCTCTCGTCCTGACCTTCCGTCGAAATTCAATACCTTGCGGATAGCTGACAAAATATTGGGAAAGCCCAATGCTCTCCAATTCGAAGAGGAGAAAGAGCTAACAGAGTACGGAGTCTCTATTATAGTTCGAATAATGTCTCTTAGTGGAAAATACATAGGTGGGGGTATGGGATGCCCCATCAGGTTGTCCCAATTGAAGGGGACTTCGGCGAGACTTGGAGGGGGGAATGTTGTTGACCTGACTAACATGCACCTCTTTTTCTGTAAAGAGAGTAGGATTAACCAGATATTGCACTGGTGTGAACACCTCCTCAATTATAGGTTGAAGAGGATGTATAGTAACGGGAGAAGAGGACACTTCACCCTCAATCAAGGGAGTGGGGTCAGAGGGGGATTGCCTTAGTGAAACCGCCAAGACAACCAATGGAGAAGCGGTGTGGGGGGGAACCGAGAATGTCTCAGACCTCAGAGAGATCTTGGGTGAGCCCCACGCTGCTAGTATCTCAGCAGTAACTGAGCACAAGCGGGTAAGGTGACTTCCTTCACAAGTCCTGCAAAGGAACTTAGGCTTACGTCTGAGACATCCAGGTTTCTTAATGTAACTAGCAGGTGAAAGAGAGTCATCCTCAGTATGAGAGATAGGAGCTGGAGATGTAACATGGCTATGATTCGGGGTGAAGGGGATTGTGCCCCCAACATGATCAACATAGGTTGGGCGCAAGTTGTCGTCATAATTTGTAGAAAACGTCGACCCATCGCCGAAAGGACCAGCAGAGGTTGGTGATGGAGCACCAGTGTGACTGACAGTGACCGGGTTAGCGATAGATTGTGGCACTTGATTCCAAGGTTCGGTAAAAGGCTAGTTCTGAAAAGTTGTAGTCCAGAAAGGATCCTGGTGAATTCCTTGTCCTTGCTCAAAAACGTGTTGATTCATGCCAAAATGGTCCGAAGAAGTTTCAACGAGCATCATCATTGAGGTCTGCAATGATACCGAGGTAGGATAAGAATTATTCATGTGAGGATATATGTTTCTCCCTTGTGAAGGGGTTCTGTAAGGAGAGTAGCCCAAACCATAAAATTGATTTCCCCCGTATGAAACCCCTGGGGGTACTTGAGGACCTGTCATGGAAAAAGTGTTCAAGGGAATCGACATGGTAGAAGAAAGATACATGGGTGGAGTGTAACAAGCAAGATAAGCACCCATCTAAGCACTAGCTCCTGAAAGAGCATAGCTAGCATTGGGTTGATAAGGGGGAAGGTTCCAACTCCCAAAGGGGACACGACTCATATCAAATGAGGAAGTAGGTGTGGGAGCCATAGTGCCCCCGGGTCCCATGCTAGGATTCATATATGCGGACCAGGGAGAGGGTTGCATTTGAGAAGGCATATCAACAGAAAAAGGAATAGAGACCCAAGGTGCAGACTGAGTGTTGTAATTGTGCATACCATTGTAAAAAATGGAAGGGTCTGTCCCCATGAGCTGAGTAGGCATCATGGGTTGGGTAGCGATAAATGGAGGAGTGAAAGTAATTTCACCATCCATGGTAATAGAACTAAAACAGACTCCTGGGCCAACTAGTAGTCAAAGAGCATACCAAAAAGTCAAACGACCAATATGCATGCAAACGGGCTAAAGTGGTTGAGTGGCCTCCCTCGCAAAAGAAGGTATGTCTTGTCCAAGAGGGACTTAAGACTCCCTGCTAAATTTTGGAGGTAACAGAATCAGTTATAAGGGCCCTTGTGGGCTTAACAACCAGTTGGTCAGATCCGCTCGAAAAGGTAATCCTCCATAAAGGTTGTGTGTTGTCCAACCCTTATCTGACCCAAGGTACAAGCAGAATAACCCTTGCAAGTAACCTATGAGATACCTAAGTCAAGCAACTAATCAACCACTATATAATCGATGCACAGACGAGCAGTCATAAGTCTGGATCACCGTATTGGCAGGGTAGCAAATCCCGAAACCTTGAAAATACCGCCTCTCACAGAGGTATGGGCACTAGCTAGATCCCAAAATACGAATAAATCCACAGAAATATCTCTAATGCTAGGTGATAATCCAGGGGTTATCCCTTCAACTTACTTTGTGTGACCTCGTGATTAACTTCGGTGTGAGCGGAGCCTCCTGATCTTACCAATTATACAATGGACTTCTCAACTCCCTGACTCAAACACATATGTTGATTTAATTGCCTTGGAGAAGTTTACTAATGCATATACCACTTCTACCTGCTTGTTTGCTTGGTTGAGTGATTGTTGGGTGAGATTTGAGGGTTGTTGAGCCTTCTTAGATCTTTATAATGCCTATTAGGATTATCTGGGACTACAGGAGACCTGTTTGGAGTTGAATTTTTGGGCGTAGTATTTCTCTTTGTTTTTCATTTTTAATTTGTCCTTGGTCTCTGGGCTGTTTGCTTGGCTGCTTGGTATTCTTCTCGAGTCATTGCTTTTATATACAGTAGGATTTACATATCAGGCTGCTTATCAGTCCATGCATTCTCTTTTTGATATATATTGAAAATACAAAAAAATATAGGCATTTTGCATTGGTTGGCATATTTGTCTTGGAATATTTACCATTAGCTTAGTACATTTAGTGAAAGGTTGCATTTTACTTCTGAATTACAGAATTGAAATTGAAAATTGCACTGTTGTTATTAGCGTATCATGCATTAAAAAGTTAAAGATAGACTTTGCATTATATTCATATTTATTTTCTTGCAAAGTCATAACATCATGAGTTTCACTTCCATACCCTTTTGAGTAACCATGGCCAATAAAACTTACGCCTTAAACTAAAATTGATTAGTCACGATTTTATTTATAGGGTGCACAAACTAGCCTAGGATTTAGTGCCTTGGAATAGGACTGTTCAGGAGAACAGAGTGTATATACGCTTCTTGCAGTGAGACAGTGGGTGTGTATACGTGACTGTCAGGGTAAAAAGGGCGTATATGCTTTAAAACAAGGCCAGGCAAGGGCAAAAGGCTAAGAACTCAGACCCAGAGTGAACAAAATCTGTCAAGCAGTGATACGACAAGAAACACAAAGGGAAAAGATCAATGTAAGAAGAAAAAATAATACTTCAACCCTTAGAAGGAAGATCTCTCCCCAATGGAGTCGCCATTTCTGTTATGAGGGAAAAACTCTCTATGGCCAAGGGTAAACCACAACAAACAGGTATGACTGCAGAAATCAACTCAATTCCAACATGTGCTATATAGACTAATTTGAAATATAAGAAAGAGGCCTACCTCAATCCAACGTTTGAAGATGTTCCACCGTTGAGCACTTGAACCCAAAGCTTTATACCTGCGAGAAGTTCTCAACAAACAAACAAAGCAAGTACACAGTGATAATATAAATGGGTTAACACATTAGATATCATAATCCATTAATAAACATTACAAACATGCCCATGGATAATAATCATATATTTGCAAGATACAAATAGGACAGGAAAGGAGTATTTCTATTAATAATTGATCAACAGAAGTGACAACATTACAGGATTCTGTGTCAGGACGGTTTGAAACCAAGGAACCAAATTCCTTCCAACTGGGTCTCCACCACTTCAATCCTCCACCAAAGGCAAGCTCATAGGAAAGAGGCAATGTGGTCCTCTTAGCAATAGAGAAAGAGCTTGGGGGCTGAACACTGTGTTCAGACTTGAGGGACAAAGGGATGTAGACCCAATATGAAGTAAATTCTCCAGAGTAACTTTGCTCTTAAAGTTGAATTCTTTCTCCTTTTTTCCATAGCTCGAAATTGTGCTCTTATAGCCTTCATAATGCAATTGAAGGGTCGAGTCAGAACGTTTCCAGTATATGGAAGGCCAAGGATCAGAGATCTCATGTCGTGACATGGAAGCCTGACTTCATTTTTTATTTTCTGGCACAAACCCTGATATATGCATGCTGTAATGGAGCAGCAAGCATATACGCATCTTGTATAACAGATGGGGAGTGTATATGTGGAAAAATTATATTTTTGGCTCTGGATTCATCAAAAAGGGATGATAAGTCTGCATAGGGAAATGGAAAAAGGCCCTCTGTGCAAGATAATATTGGTGAGGTAAATCTTGCTATAACAGTGAGGGTCACATATGTCATCATTGGAGATGACCTCATCCAATCATGTAACCCTATCTAGGACATACACCACATTTGATACTATTACCTTTAGGGATCTATATTTCTAGCCAAATTCATTAAGTAAGATGACCCAAAAGGTTAACATTTATACATTTACATTTATATTCATTTTAAATGTACCCAAATCTATGTTTTTTAAATCATGGGAATTGTTAACTTGTTACAATGATCTAGGCCTAAGATCAAACCAAGTGGTTGTCACTATAACCCAAGAGTATATCTCAGAGCCCGCAAACCAAATATACCAATGACTTGTGACTTAGCAAGGGTCGAGGCATCCCAAGGAAAACCAGAGTGGACCTTTATCCAGGGGGCATCTACTCTTCTAGCCTTATCACAACGATCTAGAGTCTCATCGGAGATTTGAGCCCCAGTAGAAAGAGTGCAAGAACTACGAGACCAACCATCTCATCAAGCCACCTCAATCCATGCTCAAATCTATAATGCACAAATCCATAACTAAGAAAAAAAAACATCTCTTAAAAAAAAACCAATTCACACTATTTTAAATATTTTATATTTAATTTTTAAAAATCCCCCCAAACCAAAAAAAAAATAGGGTGAGGCTCTTCTCCAAAACCCTCATTCTTTAATTATCTCAAAGTGATCTAATTAAAATAGTAACTCAATATCTCATTTTACTCTTTCATTTTCAATAATGAAAAGATAAATTATTAGAAAAATATTTCTAATTCTCATTTGGAAATGTTATAAACAAATTTTGAATATAGTATCATAGATACTAGTTTAACTTTTTAAGATTTTAGAGCTCATATTTTTAAGATATTAATTTAAGTTTAAATTTTGAGTTTTCAAATAATATCGATAACATTCACTATTAGTTGTTTTTCTAATCACAGTATGAATATGAATCCTGATTGTTCACAACTTAATAAAACAATGTACATATTTTTGTCGATATTTGCTTAAAAAATTTATTATAGCATATTACGCAATATGCATGCTTTTTAATTTTTGATAAGAAACTTTCTAATAAATTATAAAATATATATTTACTCCACGAACTTTCTAATAGATTCGTCAAAACTAGAATTGGTGTTTAAAGTTGGACTTCTAACAAGTCTACTCCAGTAGAAGCGTATGCCATTTACAGACGAAGTATGCCCTAATCGCATCACACTGCAATGATATGCCACGAGGGCAGGCAACAACAAACACTGTATATGAGTTGAGATAGTATTTGATTTTAATATTTATATATGGAATTAATTTTTTTTTGTTTATTAGGAGTGTTCATGACTTGTGGGATTAGTTAGTCTTTGACAAACCTTGAACTAGGGGTATTTAAGCTCTTAAAATCATCTTATTTTAACTCACACCAACCCTTAGTATGGTTGGATTTGTAAGTGTGTCCTCCTCATAACTAAGGTTTCGAACCTAAGTGACTATGCAGAAGTATACCAACCATCCCCTTAACTAAATTTGACATATATACAATTAACATTAAATTTTTATTTAAAAAATAATTGAAATTTATTATTTATTTATTTTTTATATAAATAATAATAATATTTTTATTTTTTTTAATAAAAAATTAAATTATAATTTGGATAGTATTTGGTTTTATATATAGAATTAAAATTAAATGTTATTTGAAAATAAATAACTTAATTGTTATAATTTCATTCATGATAATAAAAGAAATTATTTTTTTTAAATACTATCTAAATTGAGATTACTTTTTAATTTGTGAAGTATACTTAAAAATGTTTTAAATGGTTAAGAATTCTCCTTCTTTGAATGTTAAAATGTTAAAAAACAAGTAACTAATCCAAGTTCTAAAAACATTTGATAAAAGTGGAAATTCTACCCTTCTTACAAAATGTTAATAAATTATTTTAAATATCTAAATTTAAAAAAATCTTAACCTTTCAGTACAAACCTTTTTATTTTAAAATATATATAATTTTTTTTTAAAAACCTTAAAAATTATATTCAATAATCAATATTTTAAAAATATTAACAGTTTACTTAAATGACCAGTTCAAAGTGATTTTTATTATAAAGATTGCCTAAAAATTATTTTAAAAAATATAAACTAAAATTATAATCAAAATTTTAAAAAATAAATTCTACCCTCGTTACAAAATGTTAATAAGTTATTTTAAATATATAAATTTAACACCATCTCAACCTTATATTATAAACTTTTTTATTTTAATATATATATAAATTTATTAAATTGTTTTTAAATATCTTAAAATATATATGCAATAATAAGGTGTTGTCTAATTGTTTATATTTTTGTTTTTTAGTTTGACTGACTCATCCTAGGGCATTTTCATTGGCATAACTCCATTCATATTTTGAATGGTTCAACCCTTAAAGCAGATTTTAGTAACTATATTTTTTGAACAAACATTTGTTTAAATGTTTTTGTATATTCATATCAAATTATAATTTCAAAATATTTGTTACTATATCAATTTTCATAACCTTTTAAATCATTAAAATTATGGTGATTTACTAATATTTTCCTTAAAGTTTTTCAATTACAAATAAAAAAATTTAAAAAAAAATTAAAAAATAAATTTTTCGAGTACAAACAGAAAATTTTAAAGAAACTAAAAAATTTGTTTATCTTTTTTTAAGTTGGATAAACAAAATTTAGTGTGAGTGGATATTAACCATCTTCATCAAATAAAATTATAATTTAAAATATTTAATTTAAGAATCATTATTTTAGTCTTTAAATACATTAACCTATTTAAATTACATATTTTCTAAATCATAATAATAATAATAATTTTCAAATATTTAATTTGTTTTTATCAATTTTACATAATAGAAATATGTTAACCCTTCTTTAAATCAATTTTACATAATATAAATATTTTAACTATATTAAAATTGCTAGATATTAAAATGGTAAGTTGGAATGGATTTTTAGATTGTATAAGTTAATAAAAACAAAAAACATTTTTATTGTATTTATATTTAACAATTATATTTAAAATGTGTTGGGACACTTGTTGCATACACTTTGTATGAATAATGTATGTAGAGTTGTAGAAAGAATAGTGTAGAGGTGTAGCAAGAATAATGTAAAGTTGTAGCAAGAATAATGTGTAGTTGTAGGAGCCCCGGATGGGGTGACACATACAGCAACAGTGTCATGCAATGAGGAGCTAGGACCGGCCATAAATAAGGCAGGTCGACTCTCATCCCCTCACCATTAAGGATGGGAGAAAGCCTTAATCACTAGCTTCACGCCATGGGACTTCTCCCTCGCACGAACAGTCCGACAACACAGGCAATAAATGTTGGAGGAGCAATAATGGAACCTGTCTTGTCTCTCCTCCTTTCTATCATCCAGATTCGCCTTGGTTCCCTCCATTTCGACTTTGGCTTGCACCAGGGCAACAACTTTGAGCTTTGGTGCAGCCACCGGGACACCCCCTATAACATAGTCATTTGAATTGTCATCACAATGCCGAGGGAGAGGGGAAAACCACGACGTGGGTCAGCTTGGTACACCTTCGTGGCAAGGCAAAAGAGACAGCAGAGGTTGGAGCATGTGTTATCCATGGCCAAAACTCAGATTGCACGCATAGAAAGGATTTCCTGGTCGCCTCCCATGGAGTTTGTGGAGGAGGTCCTCTCGGAGGAGACTTTACAGATTCCTCCAGAGCCTCTTCTCTTCACAGTGCCAAAAAACTGGCAACCATCAAGCAGCCTCTCGGGGGAAGTCACTAAAGATGTCACTATGGAGAGCCAAAGACACAACACCATGGAGGAATTCCCCACTTTCTACATCGAGGAGGAGTTTCTAAAAGAGCTCCTACACATGGCCTCTCAGGATGTTGCAATTGCAACAAGCCACAATTCCTCCAGAGTCAGCGGGAGTGATACGAACCAGGAGAAGCAGGTCGAGGAACAAGGTCAGGGAGAAGCAAGGGAACAACATAGCGGGGAGGCAACAAGTGAGGCTGTGAAGACTGAACCGGGTGGCCCTTCAAAGGAGGGTGGACAAATCCTTGTGTCACCTCCCATTTCGACCATGCAGGAGCAATGCTGTGTACCACTGCCATTCTTCCACCCGAAGCATTTGGAATTGATGTTCGAATTGAGAAGACAAATGGTGGATCAAGTCCACCATGGAACGCTCATGATCCCGAGGGATATCTGAAGTCGTTGGTTTAGTAGGTGATCACAGTCGTTGATTGGGTCTAAGTCAACAAGGGGTTCTCAGTGACATCATATCAGGATTCAGAGAATCGGGGATCCGGAGGACAAGAAGTCACATACTTTTCGACATCAGCAACCCCGAAATCCTAAAAGGTGATAGGACTGCGGTCATATAAAGGGAGGTCGCATGAAACCAAAAGGCTGGCCGAGGGGACTAGTGGAAGTGGAAGGACTCGCGGATATCGGAGAGTGGGAAATCGGGAGACAAAAGGATTGAAACATCGGGGATTGTGAAACCCTGAAGCCCAATTTTCTAGTTGTTTGTTGAACTCGCTATCCTTCCGGAGTTTCATCAGTTCTGAAGGAATTAGGCACTGGCACGTGCTTTGCGTTCTTTCTCCAGAGCTTAACAAACTCCTTTTTCCCAAGAGACTCAAAACAATT
>JZKD02S1673935.1:598138-614595 GCA_000966675.3 Picea glauca
GTTGTGTTATGATCTCTAATATATGTATATCTATGTTGGACTCAATGCTTCTTTAATCACCTAATTACCCATACACATACATAAACTCTATTGGCCCCATGAACCTTTCTCATCAACACTTAAAGATCCTACCCCATGACCTTGTGGACTATAGATATGTTGTAAGTTAATAAGTAGACAAACTCAACCTCTTTCAAAGAGAAATTCTTAACAAAATCCAATAAGAATTTTTCCAAAAATTATAGTTCCACTTAATTGACAAGAACTTTGACCATAAAAGTTTGCCAAGTATTTTGACCCATTAAAAAAAATCATCAAAATATCTCTATATATAAAGAGAGACTTTATCTTATTCAAAAAATTAATAAATTGAATTAAATTAAAACTAAAAAAAATACTTATAAAATATGATGTTGGTACTGTTAGCACTGAAAGTCACCCTCAGCTTGTGGGAGGATAAGCCCAGTACCCATCATAGTTTTTGGTGGATGTTGGTTTTATATGAGTGGAGGTCAATCAACAAAACTCAATATATGAATGATGTTCAACACAGAATTGGATAAGAAATGCACAGGGAAGTGAGGGCCACAACTAACTTCAGTTAGTGAATTGAGTTTAAGTGTGAGCAGAGGGAAGACGTAGTAAGAAAGGTGGACAAGACTACTATGGGCATCAGGGCTTCAAGAAACTTGGAGAAGAAAAACTTAGACTCAAGACCACTCTTAATCTCAAGCTTCAAAAACTAAAATATGTCCAAAAAACACAGTCACAACAACACAATGATCAAACCTACATCACCATGCAGCTACAACAACTTGACTGGATCCTCCATGCCCGAGACATTCAGTATAAGAGGCAAAGAGATCACAAGGAAGATGACAAACACTGGTCACGATACCGAAGCAATCAAACCTACACTACAACAGCATAAAAAACCTCGACTGGATCCTCCATGCCTGAGTGTTTTAGCACATTTTTTACAAAGAGATGAAAAGAGGTTGAATTCTATTAATATGAAAGTCTCAAATCCGATACATATCCAAAGAATAGTTCTGGAATCAAAACATTACAAAATAGGGAGCTCTGCTCAACCAGTTGACGACCTTAACAAAATATCAAAACCACTTATTTATACTCAGACCAGTCCACCACTACCAGGGGTGTGACCTGGCTACTACATTCAAAGCTTTGCATCGACGACTTATTCTATCAAATTGAGCGTGCATCCCTCTGTCAGACGCAAGCTCGGATGGGCATGGTTTTTGCAGGGAAATTTGTCCACAAGGGTACCGCGGGCTGATGGTTTGGTCCCCATGGTTGGACCCTCCATGCATTTCATTTATGAAGTGATCCTAGGTTTCAACCACCAACTCCATTTTCATTAACTGCCTCCTTGAATATTGAAAGAGACCTAATGCTCAGTGGGCGACCATGTGTTTCTCTCAGATAGGATGCCATATAAACATGAGATTGTGGGGCCATCAAAATAGGTTTGTATTAAGACCTCTTTTGGGCTCGCAATCCATCACCTTTCACCACGTAGCATTTTCTCCATACCATGGTTTCCATTGTGGGGTCACTCAAGAAAATTATCGCCCGAGCATGTTGCGTCCCCAAAATGGACTATGGTCGTAGATCTGGTCCTGATCTGCAATTTGAGTGCACCCACTAGATTTAATGTCACTGCCAAGCTTAATCGCCCACCAACTTTAGGATTTGCCAAAAGTATTCCTTGGGATGGGGCACTACTTTTGGTGTTGAACAATAACATCTCTCGGAGGATGATTTGATGTGGAGGCCTGACATTGCCATGTTGATATGTCGTGGATGGAGAGGTGACATGTGTCACTCGAAAACAGCTAGAAAGCATGTCTAAAATGCTTGAAATGAGTTCCATGTGTCAGCACTAGATGGATTCCATGAATTTGGTGCTTGAGGGCTCGGGCGTTAGCTCCTTTTCCTTTGGCTCTTCTATGTGCTTTTACCTGGAGCTGGCGATATGATGACGCATGTCTTCTTGAATTGAACAAC
This sequence comes from Picea glauca, assembly GCA_000966675.3. Classification (NCBI taxonomy): domain Eukaryota; kingdom Viridiplantae; phylum Streptophyta; class Pinopsida; order Pinales; family Pinaceae; genus Picea; species Picea glauca. The sequence goes on from JZKD02S1673935.1 coordinate 600,170, forward strand.
CGAGAATTACTTTGGGTCTCCTAACTCCGGGAAATCAAATCTCAAACCTCCTCTGCCTTTAGTTGCTTTCACCCAAAGCTATGGATCTGATGATGCGTGGCCCTCCTGAGATCGACGACTCAAATCCTTTTGGGACTCCAGGACTTTGGGCCTTCGGGAGGCACTGCAAATAAGATCAATGACTCCCTACTGATTTTGAGATCAATGATCCACGATTGCTTCGGGAGTTCGGGCTTCGGCTCTCCAAAAGTTTTTTTCACTTCTTACTTCGAAAATCCTGAAGCTCATTTCCACAAACGCTTGGATCAGCTACCACATGTCCCATTTAATATCAACGGCTCGTGATTGCTTCGGGACTTCGGCTCTTTTTATTGTGCTATACTTCATGCAATTCTGAAAATCTAAATACTCGGGGGTTGCTAATCCAATCTTCACATGGGATCCCCACCGTCACAAAAATGGACTCACCTGTTGCTTGCGATTCAAGTCCGAAATAAACTATTTTGAAAGATGTGCTTCATGCTCAAGGTTGCGGCCTATGTGAACAAGGACCCGGAAAAAAAAATTGTGGGCTTGGGAAAACAGGAAGACCAGTGACTAAAAACGAGGAGGCGAGTGCTCATCCTCGAATAAAAACAGAGGGGCTTGGGGCTAAGGTTTCTCTCAGGTAAGATATTCAAGGAAAACAGGATTCACAAACGAACAAGGCCAAGTAGAAAACAATTTACAAGCCGAAAGGGGGAAAAACTTAAGATTTGGCCTTCAAAAAGGAGATGGACAAGGCAAAATTACAGACCTAGGTACCAACAAAAAACACATACAACTCCAAACAACATTATGTGATAAAATTTGGCTCCACAGGGGATGGCATGCTCCCTTCAAGCTTCCAAGAATGCACAGTTTCAGTGCCTTAGCTCTTGGGCTATGGAGTCTAGTTCAAAACTTTCTCCGAAGAAAACAGGGAAATATGTACACTACTCTACTAAAAAATGAAAATGAACACATGGGTTCCAGAAGGAACTTATTTATGTACACTCCTAGACTAACTGATTTTTACAAAGTGCTAGGTGAAAGCAAACTTCCACCATAGCCACCCAGACTGCTCGGTAATAAAATTCTTCTCTTTTCTACAAATAATCTATAAAAGGTAAGGAATTATGATAGCGCAAAGAAAGAATGTATGGTAAAACTGGCAATACCTCCAAATGATGATAATATGAATAATTTTGTAGGCTCCAATGCTTTTGGAAAACACAGCTCCATATACAACCCCACATGGTCACAAAATTTATAATCAGGAAAGCTCGATTGGTAAGAAATTACCTCTTGTACTTCATTGTTTCTCACCCGTTGTTCTATGTTCTCAGAGTGTACAGGTGGGTAGAGGACCGATGCGGGTTGGCTAATCCAAGGTGATATTTTCTCATTTACAGTTTAAGATAGGAGATGAACTGCACCTCTAGTTCCTCCATTTTTCCTTTGTCTGCTCTAAAAACATCTGCTAGCTGAGATAAAGAATTATCTTCATGTGTATCCATGGATGGATCTTTATCTCTATCATGTTGCTCTTGGTAGGAGATTTCTCTTTCTTAAGAATATTTTCAGCCTATGCTTTCTTCTTCTGAATACTCTTCAGGGGTAGGTGAGCACAAAACTCTTTTATTTTTATCCTCGCCTTCTCTCTCAATCAGATATTTCCTGGGCTCATCACACGAGGAACACTCTATCATCTACAGAATGTGGAGTGACAAATTTTTTCAACAGTCATCAAAAATAAGATGAGCCAAGTAAATCTTCTCATAATACGAATTAAAAACATTGTGAAAATCCTCCAAAGAATGGATACTAGTAGCAGGGAGAGATAGACACCAATCAAGAGCATCTTCCTCTAAAGAAAATCCAAACATCTTGATCCAGACATCCTTGTGAAAGAATTCATGCTCGAGCATGCATACATGAAATTTTAATAAGTGTGTACCGGGATTGTCATGCGTGCTTCCTCTGAATATCGTAATATAGTCATCCCATTCATCTCTATTTGGCACTAGATGTGGATAACCAGTTATGGCTGAGAAATTGAAAGGGGAAAATATCGAAGCCAAGATAGCCAAGAGATGTGGCTCCCCCTTTTCTCCTTCATGGATCTCCCCAGGATCATATTCACAATCACCATAAACAAGAACCATGGAGAGGCTCTTCTCTTCGTCATCTTCGTTGGGATATCCATCAACAATAGTTTTTTCTTGGTCAGTATTCGACACCACTTCTTCATCATAAGAAGGGATTCCAAGAACATCCATTTCCAGGACCGGAATATCCTATGTATTTTATTTGTAAGAGCGATGAGAAAAATCTTCCTTCAATTCCTCTATTCTTGCAGAAAGTGATCATATCATATCCTCCGAGGGATATCGCTCATCCTCACATATTTCATAAGAACGAACTATGTCTGGAACGCCATATATATACTCCTCACAACACTTATGATATATTAACTCAGAGGAATAATACCTTTGATAGTGAGTATTGAAAGCTGCATGAAATTGATCCAGGGAGGAGATGCTAATAGGGGGCAAGGAGTGATACCACTCACGCACATCTCCAGCTAATGAGAACATGAGAATATTCAATAATACATCTTCATGATGTATCTCCCACTGATGCATGAGTTCATGAAACTCACGAAAATGCTCGGCAGGGTTGTCATCTTTATGTTCCCTAAATATGGGCAAAAAATCACCCCACTCATCGATAGTAGGAACAATATTTGGAAAACCAGGAACAACAGAGAAATTAAAAGGAGCAAATCTTCGAGCCAAGATCTTTTCCATTTCAAAATAGGGGATTCACCACTGGATTCTTTAATCATGGAGTCTTCATGTGAATGATATGTAGTATGAATGTGTCTGGTCTTTGTTCACCATCAAAGGCCATATCTGAGCATTGTCGTTCTCCCAGGGATATTTTCAATCTGGGACAGCAGCTAAATCCTTCTCGAGAAAGATTTCCTCTCTTGATAATCTTCTCTGGGTCAACTTCAAGTGTAGATAGAGGCAGCTACAGAGTAGACCTCACATGTCTGCTTTTAGGAGCCATAGCTAGGACATTGGAGTCACCAAGTGCAATTTGAAATCTTCAATTGTACTGATATCTAATGCACCTTCAGAATCAAGACTTCTTTGTCGTTATATCCCAAGGAAAAGTCTTCAATTTGTTCCCTAGAAATAGCGCCATGAATGTTAGCATTGAAAGTCACCCTTCGATTGTGGGAGGATAAGCCCAGTACCCATCAGATTTTTTGGTGGATGTTGGTTTTATATGAGTGGAGGTCAATGGAGAAAACTCAATATCTGAATGATGTTCAACACAGAACTGGACAAGAAATTCACAAGGAAGTGAGGGTCACAACTAACTTCAGTCAATGAATTGAGTTTGAGTGTGAGCAGAGGGAAGGCTTAGTAAGAAAGGTGGACAAGACTGCTATGGGCATCAGGCCTTCAAGCATCTTGGAGAATAAAAACTCAGACTCAATATCACTCTTAAGCTCAAGCTTCAGACACTAAAATATGTCCAAACAACACAGTCATAATAGCACAATGATCAAACCTACATCACCATGCAGCTACAACAACTTGACTGGATCCTCCATGCCTAAGCCATTCAGTGTAAGAGGGGAAAATATCACAAGGACGCTAACTAAAACTGGTCACGATACCATTGCAATCAAACCTACATTACAATAGCATAACAACCCTTGACTAGATCCTCCATGCCCGAGTGTTTTAGCACATTTTTTACAAAGAGATGAAAAAAGGTTGACTTCTATTAATCTAAAAGTCTCAAATCTGATACATAACCAGAGAACAGTTCTGGCATCAAAACATTACAAAATAGGGAGCTCTGCTCAACCATTTGATGACCTTAACAAAATATCAAAACAACTTATTTATACTCAAACCAATCCACCACTACCAAGTGTGTGACCTAGCTGCTACATTCAAAGCTTTGCGTCAACGACTTCTTCTATCAGACTGAACGTGCATCCCTCTGTCAGACGCGAGCTCAGATCGACATGGTTTTTGCAGAGAAATTTCTCCACAAGGGTACCACAGCCTGACGGTTTGGTCCCCACGGTCAGACCCTCCATGCCTTCCATTTATGGAGTGAGCCGAGGTTTCAACCACCAACTCTATTTTCATTAACTTCCTCCTCAGAGATTGAACTAGACCTAATGCTTAAGGGGCGGCCACATGCTGCTCTAGATAGGATGCCATATAAAAACGAGATTATGGGGCTATCAAAAGCAGTTTGGATTCAGACCACTTTTGGGCTTGCAATCCATCACCTTTCACCACGTAGAATTTTCACCATACCATGGTTTCCATTGCGGGACCACTCAAGAAAATTATCACCCGAGCATGTTGTGTCCCCACAATGGACTGTGGCCATAGATCTGGCCCTGATCTACGATCTGAGCACACCTGCTAGATTTAGCACCACTACCAAGCTTAATCGCCCACCAAATTTAGGATTTGCCAAAAGTGTGCCTTGGGATGGGGCGTTACTTTTGGCGCTGAACAATAACAACTCTCAGAGGATGATCTGATGTGGAGGCCTGACATCACCATGTTGATATGTCGTGGACAGAGAGGTGACATGTGTCACTCGAAAACACGCAGAAAGCATGTCTAAAACACTTGAAATGAGTGACATGTGTCAACGCTAGACGGATGCCACGAACTTGGTGCTCCAGGGCTCAGGCGCTAGCTCCTTTTGCTTTGGCTCTTCTATGTGCTTTTACCTGGAGTTGGCGATCTAATTACGCATGTCTTCTTGAATCGAACAACTGAGAATTACTTCGGGTCTCTGAACTCCAGGAAAATCAAATCTCAAACCTTTTTTGCCTTCAGCTGCTTTTACCTAGAGCTATGGATCTGATGACGTGTGGCCCTCCTGAGATCGATGGCTGAGATCCTTTCGGGACTCTGGGACTTCGGGCCTTCGGGAGGCACTACCGCTAAGATCAACGACTCCCTGTGGATTTTGACATAAATGGTCCACAATTGCTTCAGGAGCTCAGGATTCGGCTCTCTGGAAGTTTTATGCACTTCTCACTTCGAAACTCTCGAAGCTCATTTCCCCGAATGCTTGGATCAACTGCCACCTGTCCCCTTTAAGATCAACGACTCGTGATTGCTTCGGGACTTCATCTCTTTTTATTGCGCTATACTTCGTGCAATTCTGAAACTCTGAATACCTGGGGCCACTAATCCAATCTTCACAAGGGATCCCCACCGTCGCAAAATGGACTCACCTGCTACTTACGATTCAAGTCTGAAATAAATTGTTCTGAAAGTTGCGCTTCATGCTCAAGGCTGTGGCCTGTGTGAACAAGGACCTAGACAATTTTGTTGTGGGCTAGGGAAAACAGAGAAACTAGTGACTAAAACACAAGAGGCGAGTGCTCATTCTCAGAGAAAAATAGAGGGGCTTGGGGCCAAGGTTTCTCTCATGTAAGATATTCAAGGAAAACTAGTACACACAAACGAACAAGGGAAAGCAGAGAACGATTTACATCCAAAAGGGGTAAAAACTTAAGATTTGACCTGCGAAAAAGAGAGGGACAGGGAAAAATTACAGACCTAGGTACCAACAACGAACACATACAACTCCAAACAACATTATGTGATAATAGATACAATTAATGATGTGTATGTACAACATTCCTAAAACACAACTTTGACCATAAAACTTTACCAAATTCCTAAAACACAACTTTCACCATAAAACTTTACCAAATATTTTGATCTCCACATATATATAATATTAATAAACTAAAATTAAAAAAATAAAACACTTATAATATAATATAATATAATATATATGATGTTTGATACCATCAATGATGAGGAAACCATTCATAAAAATATATGTTATGTAAACATGTCATATTTAGTTCAAAAAAACCCAAAACTAAAGGCAAATCGTGGGTGACTTGAAAACACAAATATTCTATTTGAAAATATCGAGATTGAAAGTACATAAAAGAAAACGAAGTCGGGTCTATCTTTACAAAGTCGAGAAGATAAGGAAAGTGACTTCAATTGACCCCAAATAATGTATATATAATATTCATAAATTAAAATTTAAAAAATAAAACACTTATAACATAATATATATGATGTTTGATACCATAATGAGGCCACCATTCCTAAAAATATATGTTATGTAAACATGTCATATTTAAAGCGGTTAAAAAATACCCTAAACTAAAGGCAAATCGTCGGTGACTTGAAAACACAAATATTCTATTTGAAAATATTGAGATTGAAAGTACATAAAAGAAAACGAAGCCGGGTCTATCTTTACAAAGTCGAGAAGATAAGGAAAGTGACTTCTGAAGATTGACTCCAAATAATGTATAGTTAACTCGTCACTTTCTTTATTTTGACTCTTTCCAAATGATAAAATTCTTAGTAATACTTACATTGAACTACCTACATATATATTTCATTAACAATTAGATATCCTTACGATTTGTATTAAAGATGCATCGCTTACACGTTATAATGTTTTGATAATAAAAAACTATATATATATATAATATAAATTTAAAAAAATTATAGAAAAAAATTCAATATATTCATGAGTGGTGAAGATACAAGTTGTCCTAGGATTGGATTTGGCTTTTCAACCTACTTATGTTAAGGTTTAAGTTATTATTAGGTTTCTTTTCTTTTCATTTCACTAGATAACAATAGCATAAATAGGATCATTAAGAAATACACAATCACAAGAGACATATCATTTATCTTGGGAAACCTTCATGGGGGAGAAAACCCAACAAAATCTTCCTTAATATAGATAGCTAATACAATGCCAAGAGATAACTCAAACAAAGACAGAAAGTCCTCTCCCAAGAATGTGTCTCTCTCTCTCTTCCTTCTTCTCCAACTACAGCTCTGAACTTGTGCTCTGATGAACAAGAGAGTGTGTTTCCAAATGAGGTGCTAGCCTCTTTATTTATACACTCTGGCATGTGTGGACAGGGGTATCTTTTCATTAGCAGGGACAACTTTTTATTCTGGGTGGTTATAACCACCTTTAATATATTAAGGGGCTGACTTCTCATTCTGCCTATTACAATTAGGGTTTGACCAATCCACAAGAGGGGATTTGGTCATTTACAATACCCGACATGATCAATCTGCAAAAGGGGATTGATCTAATGAATAATACATCAATAATAATTAGAATACTTTTTGCAGTTACAATATTTCAACACTCCCCCTTAACAAGAAGGGTATTCTACAATAGCATCAGATGAGAGAGAGGACATCATCATCAACAACATCTTGGAACACTGACTAGCATATCTATAAACCATTGGAAGTTTTTCTCATCATCAACATCCTCATTCACAACGGAGAGTTGGAATGATATCATCATCTGCATCTACATGGATTAGTATGAAACTAATACATCATCATCACAGCACGAGGTTCGTCACATCATCATAGCACGAGGCTAGCACATCATCACAGCACGAGGTTGGTCACATCATCATAGCACGAGGCTAGCACATCATCACAGCATGAGGCTGGCACATCATCACCACAATAAAGTTGGCACATCATCACAACAATTAAGATGGAAACACCACACAACAAGTAAGGTGGAAGCACAACACAACATTTAAGTGAGCAACACCACACAACAAATAAGTTGGAATCACAACACAATAATTAATCTAGCAACACTACAAAACAATTAAGCTAGAATCACAACACAACATTTAAGTTGGCAATACCACACAGCATTTAAGTTGGAATCACAACACAACAATTAAGCTGGCAACACCACACAACAATTAAGCTAGAATCACAACACAACATTTAAGCTGGCAACACAACATTACTCCCCCTTTCGAGGGAGGTCCTTTTGGACTATACCAAGCTTATATCGAAAGTGCTCAAACTTTACACGAGATAGAGGCTTGGTCAACACATCAGCAACCTGTTCATTCATCCTAACATATTGGAGCTTTATTGCTCCTCCCTACACCATGTCAAGGATGCAATGATACCAGATCTCTATGTGTTTTGACTTGTCATGAAATATAGGATTCTCTATCATCTTTATACAGCTCTGTTTATCACATAGGATCGTGGTTTCTTCCATCTCTACATCGAATAGACCAGTCAACAACTTACGAAGCCATATGTCTTCACAACTAGAAGAACATGCAACAATGTATTATGCTTCTATTATACTGAGAGCAATGCTTGATTTCTTCCTACTCTACCATGAGATCATGGTTGATCCCAAACTGAAACAACATCCTGAAGTGCTCTTCTTGTCAGAGACACTTCCAACCCAATCTGAATCAGTGTACCCACTCAATCTGAAGTCATGATCTCCATCATAACTGAGACCACAATCTAATGTACCCTTAAGGTACCTCATCACATGTTTTGCAGCAACTAGGTGAACATGTCTGGGTTCTACCAGAAGCTGACTCAAGGTGTTCACGGAAAAATAGATATCTTGTCCGGTGTTCGTCAAACACATCATCGATCCAATGATCTATCTATACAGTGTGGCATCAATCAATTCTGATGAAGTGTCGACCAGAAGCTTCAACTTCGTTTCCATGGGTGTATTCATGGACTTGCACTCCAACATATTAAATCTCTTTGGGATTTCAACTACATACTTCCCTTGGTTAAGGAATATTCTCTCAAGGCTCTGCCATACCTCAAGACCTAAGAAATAATGCATTAGGCCAAGTTCTTTCATCTCAAATTCTGCAACGAGCTTCTTTTTACATTCAGTGATTAGCTTTTCTTCTCCAGTTAAGAATAAGTCATCCACATACAACAACAATATCACCGGCTCATCATTCATAAACTTGAAGTAGAGGTTAGAATCAACTTTACTCTTGGTAAATCCAAAGATCGTTAGAAAACTATCTATCCTTCCATACCAAGATCTAGGAGCTTGCTTCAACCCGTACATAGCCTTTTTCAATTTGTAGACATGAGTCTTCATGTCTTCAACTTTAAATCCTTGAGGTTGTTCTATATACACTTCTTCTTCAATGACACCATTTAGGAAGGTTGTATTTACGTCCATCTACTGTAACTTCCACTTCATCTTAGGTGCAAGGGCTATGATGGTTTTGATCGAAGTGTATTTGTCTACAAGAGAGAATGTCTCTTCATAGTCAATTCCTTCCTTTTGAGAAAATCCACGAGCTACAAACCTTTCTTTATACTTCTCAATACTTCCATCTGCAACATGTTTTATTTTGAAAATCCATTTGGAAGATACCACATCCTTACTCTTCGATCTGGAAACTATTTCCCTTACATCATTCTTTATTATGGATTGGTATTCTTCTGTCATGGCATCTTCCCATTATTTCTTCTAAATGGCTTCTTCAAAGCAGGTAGGCTCCTTCTCTAGGAGATCACACATCAAAGCCATATAACTAAATAATGGATTAGGTCTCTTCACCTGTCTTGTGGTTCCTTCGGGAAAACCATACTTCTCTCCATATTGAATAAGCTCCCTAGCCCAAGCAGGATTCCTTTTATGGGAGATCGTTATTTGAGGAGGTTTTTGAAATTCTACTATGACGTTATCTTCTAGAATTTCCTCATCAGGGGAAGCTATGACTTCCCTCACTCGTTTTGCAACTCTAGGAACCTCTCTCACTGATTCTGCAACTCTGGGATATACAAGTTCCTCTTCATATACTTCTTCAAGCCGGCATCTTCTTGATTTCTTGAGTGTTGCTTCTTCATCAAATGTCACATCCCTGTTGATCTCAATATGATGGTGACATGGCATATTAACCCTGAAGGCCTTGGAGATCTCACGGTATCCAACAAATATTCCCTTCTTTCCTGAATGGTCCAGCTTGTTTCTCTTCTCTTTCAAAATATGTACAAATACTGGGAAACCAAATATTTTGAGATGGCTTACTTCTGGCTTCTTTCTGGAGAACATCTCTTCAGGGGTCTTGAACCTAAGTGCACTATGGGATAATCAGTTTTGTACATATACTGTTATTTTTGTTGCTTCTTCCCATAAGCACATTGGAATATATTGGTCATGGATCATGGTCTTCACTGCTTCCATTATTGCTATGTTCTTTCTTTATGCTACACCATTTTGTTGAGGATTGTAGGGAGTGGTGAGCTCCCTCTCGATCCTAACATCTTTGCAATAGTTTACAAATTATTTTGAGGGGTATTCTCCTTCATTATCTGACCTGAGTATCTTGATCTTTCTTTCAGAAAGATTCTCTATCAAGGCTTTGAATTCCTTGAATTTACTAAACAATTCATCTTTTGATTTCAAAAAGTAAACCCAGGTTTTATGAGAATAATCATCAATAAAATATACATAGTATACATACCCATTGATGGAGGATGATTGCATTGGTCCACACATGTCTGAGTGAATGAGTTCTAAGACTCCTTTTTCTTTACTGTCTCTCTTTGGAAAAGGGTTCTTGATATTTTTCCCATGTGCACATCCATTGCACACACCTTCATGGTCAACCTTGAGTTCTGGTAGACCTGTGACTGCCTTGCATACATATGGTAATGCCTTGTAGTTGATGTGGGCTAATATTCTATGCCAAATTTTCCATGGATTCTCAATGGCATGGGTCATTGCAACTTCTGAGTGACCCTTTAGCTTATACAAGCCACCTTCTTCCTTTCCAATGACGATTTCTTCTTTAATGGTTTTACCCTTAGCCCACATAAGAACTTCTCCATCTATAAAGGAAATTCTGAAGCCTTTATTTTCTAAATTTGATATGGAGAGTAGGTTCTTTGTCAAACTTGGTACATAGAGTAAGTCTTTCATATTCATTGGAGTCCCTGAATTAAGCTTGTAGTTTGATTCTCACACTCCCTTTATAGGGTATTGATAATCATCTTCGAGTGTAAATTTCTAAGAAAACATATTTTCTGAAAGGCAAGAGAGAATATCTCTTTGACCTGTCATGTGCTTGGAAGCACCACTATCAATGATCCAAGTGTCCTCTCTAGGTGATATTGATCCTGAGAGGGTCAAGATTAAGACATAGTCAATGATTTCTCTTATCATCTTTGCGGGTGGCTCTTCATCTTCAACTACATGGGCATGGTGCCTCTTATTTTTCCTCTTGTATTCTTCTCATCTAGCTAGACAACGTCTTGCAATATGTCCTATCTTGTCACAATGGTAGCATTGGTAAGATGAGAAGTCTCTTTCTTTTCTTTGTCCTTTCTTTTGGAATCTCTTAGGTTGAGATTCTTTATGCATGAATTTGTTTTGGGGGTGAGACTCTTTATGAATTTCTTTCTGGAAGTAAGACTTCTTTCTTCCTCCTTTAGTGTGAGTAGCTAGGTCTTAATCTTCATCTTTTGATAGTAAGCTTCTCGGTTAGCTACTCTTGTTTCTTCTTGAATACATTCTTCCCAAAGACTATCAAATTTTAGTTTCTTTGTTCTGGCACAAATGGTTTGGATGAATGCATTCCATGGTATTGTGAGACCATTAAGGGCTGTCATTATGTGTTTTTCTTCGTCTATAGTATCTCCAATTGCTTTTATTTGTTCTTTGAATTGAGATATTCTGGAGAAGTATTCCTGGATCAATTCTCTTTTCTACATCCTTGTATTCTTGAGTTGAGTTCTTAGATTCATCTTCCGGTTTATGTTCTTTCCTTCATATAATCTGGTTAGGGCATCAAACATTTATTTTGAAGTATTCTTTGAAGACACTTGAGGAATCAAATGATCTTTGATAGAATCTGCAATGATTCAATTAGCCCTAATTGTACCCTTTTGGTGCTTTGCTTTCTCTGAAGCATCGACGAGTTCTGGTACTTCTTATTTGACGAATCTTGCTAGGTCATTCTCTTGAAGAATGAGTCCAATCCTATGCTTCTAGTCATGGAAGTTTTCCACACCTTATAGCTTGTCAACAAGCTTAGTGCTTGTAGACATCTTTTACCTGGAACTAGGAAAATGACCAAAAAATGAAAATGCTCAAAATCAAATTCTGAACTTACCGGGAGGTGCACTTGGCTGAGCCGAGTAGCCTGGTGTGGTTAGATTTCATAAAATCCAACTTTTACCCATTCAAACTTGATCAGCAGATTTCTAGACTGGTGCTTCTGGTTTTCTGGTACTTCTAGTACTCTCGTACTTCTAGTACTTCTGGTAATCTAGTTTTTTGGTACTTCTGGTACTTTGTGAAAACTAGAGTTTCACTTTCCGGGAGATCTAGCCACTTAAAAGTTGCGCCGAGAATGCCAAAGTGATCCTTGAGGAAGGGCACACTTTTCTAGATGGTTTTGGGGCTAAAATACTTCTTCAATAAAAAATCCTAATTTGCATGTACGACAACATTGACGTTTTTCTCTTTCTCTTGTGAAAGATGTTCTCTTCATCTTAGCTCTAAAACCATGTTAAGTTTTAAGCTATTATTAGGTTTCTTTTCATTTCACTAGATAACAATAGCATAGATAGGATCACTAATAAATACGCAATCACAAGAGACACATCATTTATCCTAGGAAACCCTCATGGGGGAGAAAACCCAGCAAAAAATTAATTAATGTAGATAGCCAATACAATGCCAAGAGATAACTCAAACAAATACAGAAAGTCCTCTCCCAAGAATGCGCTTCTCTCTCTCTTCTTTCTTCTCCAACTACAGCTCTGAACTTGTGCTCTGATGAACAAGAGAGAGTGTGTCCAAATGAGGTGCTAGCCTCTTTATTTATACAATCTTGCACATGTGGACGAGGGTGTCTTTTCACTGGCAGGGCCGACTTCTTATTCTGGGTGGTTATAACCACCTTTAATATATTATGGGGCCGACTTCTCATTCTTCCTATTACAATTAGGGTTTGACCAATCCGCAAGAGGGGATTTGGTCATTTACAATACCCGAAATGATCAACCCGCAAAAGGGGATTGATCTAATGAATAATACATCATTAATAATTAGAATACTCTTTGCAGTTACAATATTTCAACAACTTAAAGAAGACATACATCTCTCCAAATACATCTTTTACCATCCTTACATTCCATAGTTGAAAACAATGATATCCTCATTACCATGAACTCTTTCATACATCTTGACACTACAATATTTCATTCATTCTACATCAAAACCACTATAATGTGTATACATCTTCCATACTTAAAGTTGGAACTCCATTGATTCAAACTCATTCCCATAAAAAAATTCATAGAAACCAAAAGACCCTACAGAAAGGGACAAGGCTTCCTTCGTCAACGTTCTTATTGAGTTCCATGAAAATGTGTCTAAAAGAGAGCCACTCAATAGATTCCTAAAGATCCTAAAGAAAAGGGTCAATACGGACATCCACTACTGATACTTTTTAAAAGTTCCAAACAATAACTAACTTTGAGTCTCTCCTCACCTGTAATGTTTTTACTCCCTTATCTGAAGTTGTTTCAGGAAGAGTCCTCAAAGAAATGAATTCAACCCTATTGTTCGACCCTCTACCTGGGGCATACATGATATGAATATAATGATTCTTGTTCAATAAAATCATAACACACACAATGCATACAGGTGGATGGAATTGGATATGACCATAAATAAAAAAAACAAGGGATATCATAGTTCAAATCTGGCATAATCGGGACCCTTAGATTTCCCCCCTTAGGATCAACCATGAATTCCTTAGAAATGTTGATAATTATACATTCAGTAAGTTCTGGAGGAATATCAACATCTCTAAAATTTCATGAGTTGTGAGCCTACCATAATCCATATACAAAATTACATGGGAACCCTTCAAAATACTTGACCGATTTGTCCACTAGTCAATCCTTTATACAATCTTCCAATCATACATTTGACCAAGATGCCTTCTGATTGAATTATTTTTTCATAATCATTAACACCTGCATTGTATAAGGACAACAAATAAAAATGTGAGGAATGAATTCCTCATTATGTTTTTACAGCGCACACCTATTGGGGCCAATCCATACCATTTTAATGTACTTTTCCCATGTCAATAACTTATTATTCATAGTAAGCCTGTTAAGTACCAAGATAGATCTGCAAATATAATCACCACAAATACTGAATACACAATAGATCCATAAGCAAGATAGAAGAAACTACACTTTATTATTACCAAACCCTTGAGGTAGGGAAACACCATACAATGGATCCTATTATGGAAGGGATCATCTCCTGTTCACTTGCCTCTTCGAGGGGGCTTCCTCCTATTGAGCTACCGCTCCAAAAACAATACTTCTCTTCATGTCTAATTACATTGCTTGAACCCCTTTATATAGTTCTACCATCACCTAAGAACATTCTAGAGGAGGAATCTTCTAGAAGTAGAACCTTCTAAGAAGTCCTCTTAC
>JZKD02S1673935.1:633614-646013 GCA_000966675.3 Picea glauca
CAAGGTGACTTTTCTAGTGTGTGAAAGAAGAAGAAGGGTGGCGCATCTCTTAGAGGAGGATTTCTTGTATTGGTTGAGTTATCTCTTGAACTCTTGATAAGCTATTTATGATAAGAAATTTTTTGCTGGGTTTTCTTCCCCTAGAGGGTTTCCCAGGATAAATGTTGTGTACATTGTGGATGTGTATTTCTCAGTGATCTTGTGGTTATTATGCTCTTATCTTTATGAAATGCAAAGAACTATAATATCAGCATAAAACATTAACAGGCTGGAAGAAATCTTTCTTTGTTGTTGTTTTGATGCTCAGCTCCGCCCTAGGGGTGAAATCCAATTACCTCGTGGTCCCTGGAGAAGAACCTTCGCCTATCTTTATTTCTTTCAGCTTTGGTGCTCTCGGCAAGCGTCTAGTGGTTGGATTTCTTGGCGGCATTCTTCCTACAACTAGAGTAGAGTTTAGAGACTATATAATAAGCTGGATGAACATATATAAGTTATAACCAATGAATTGACAGGCTTGGATACATACCTCTGAATCTTGTTAAACTGGTTTTGATAATCAAGAGGGTCAGTACAATATCGATTTGCTCCTTTGAACGCTATGGAATTCACTTACGCACAGAATGAATTTTTTCACAATGGTTCTAGAGATTTAAACAGGGAAGATCTTACCGTGTCGCATCAACCATTCAACTTGGGTTATGAGTGAAATTTCAACAAATCTTTCGTCAGATCTTCAAAGGTGTTTAAACTTGAATTCATTGTGGGTTGATGGTGGAGGTGTGGGTGGTAAAGCGGTCTATTGGATATTTCAAAATGTTGTTTTAATCATCGCACAAGGTAGCAACTAATGTGGCATCGGGGATTAATTAGTTCCTTAAATGTCCAAAATTTGATCGTATCTAACGCTGCAAACGTCCCATCGTGTCGCTCTTTCAGTTGGTGGATCGGGGTTGGGATTTTGCTATGAACATTTTCATTGATATCCTCCTGCAAAAGCTCCAACGTCGATTGATTTTGTCATACAGAGATGACGTGGAAAAGATGACTAGGAGACATGACTAGAACCTAGGGGATCAAAAATGACTCAGGATAAAACTAGACCATACGATCCTATTACGTGGTAAAGACGCATGGCATTCAAGACTAGTGGCTTCATTCGCTCGTTTGAGTCAAATTCTGGTCTTTATTTAATCCATACGTTTCTAAAACCCAAACCTAACTTGTTGATGCCTGAAAGTGTCAAGGATTGACGATCGATGATAAACCTAACCAAGTGTTCTAGGGTTGGCTCCTTAGAAAACATTTTGATGCCGAAAATGTATCGGGGATCGAAGATCGGAGATAACTCTATCTTGATCGAAATGATTTTTGTGATCTTTTTGTATTTCTCTTGATCTCGATAAGGCGCATTGGGCATCGACTATCGATGATTTCTTTACGTCTTTTGTTAACGTCTTTATTTCTCGCATTTCATCGATACCGAAGGGGATCAGCTATGTCTTGAATATTTATGCGAACAAATTATATAAACCAAAATTGCCTTCTGTTGACACCGATGAGGATCGACGCTCGACGATTGTTGTTTTTGTTTGTTTCCTTTACTCGCTTGAATTCTTTCCGACGTCGAATCTGAGTGCATTAAGTGCAGTGTTTAGCTGTCGATTCTTAATTCGGATGTTAAGGTCCTTTAGACATGAGGTTTCACAAGTTCAAACAAACCATAATAGGTGGTAAGGGACATGAAAACAGGCATCAATAAACCATTTCCCAAAATGAAATCGAGTCAGACAAATGAAGAAAACAAGTGGTACCCAAAAAGTGACAAAAACATTGATAAATATTTTAGGGTGTGTTGAGTGCTCAACAGGCTCTTGCTTGGCTACTTGGAAACACCAATAATAATTCAACTAGATTATGCCTCTTCACCTAGAGCATACCCATACTCCATTATAGGCTACAAGAGAGTCACACTCCAACTCTGCACAACTTACTTGTATACTTAGACAATAATTTTAGCATCTTAACACTCAGTCATTTAAGAATGCATCCATGAACATGTGAAACCAAGAGAACACTTATGAAACAAACAAGAGACACACAAAAAAATAGTGCAAGCGACACAAGGTATGCCTAACACCAGGCTAAGTATTATTATTGCAAAATATTTAAAATATGAGAACTACGAACTCATTTTATAACTTGGGAAGAGTCACATGGATCACCTCACCTAACCAAGAAACTCATAAGCCAATTTTTCCCACCAAGACTCTTTGTCACAACCTCTTTCGCAATCCCTTTGATGTGCCCCAGACATGCACCTTTCCACAAACTTACTATCCCTTCTTTGTCGCAGAATTCACCAAGCTAACACAGACTTTGGTTATGTCTCATAGCATGCCTCACATAGACCTATGTCCAGACTTCCCCAAACTCTCCTTATGCATCCCACTCTTGGCTACATGTCTTCCATGTCTACGAAACTCGTTGTTATATTTTTCCTTGCTTAACAACCTTTCCTCAATCACTTGACTTATTCTCTATGACTTCTTTCTCCCTCTTCCTCCTTGGTTGTGTTCCCTTTTGCTCTTATATGGACTCCAAACATCACCTTCGCAAATCGTCGCATCCTTTGGGTGTGTCATTCCCCTTCAAGAACCATCATGTCCAAACAAACTGATGTTCCCCTTCATGGACCTAATGCACCCAAACAAACTCATGCATCCATCAATATTTTCATGTCATGGACTGATGCACCCCATCCTTGGGTGTGCGCCCCTTTCCTTGTGCTCTTCCTTATGCCAATTGATACATGAATCTCCATAAGTGTATTTATGGGGTCATTCAACCTCTCCTACACACCCATGCTACCAAGGGAAGGTGGTTCCACTCCTTGGGAATGTGCCTAAGTCATCCCATGCTTACCCAAACACAACCCAAGTCTCCATCAATCATCACAAGGAAAGTGAGGTGTGTTCCCCCTTGGTGTTGTACATCACCATCATGCACCCAAGGTGCTCCTACCCATGTCCATATGTCTTTGTTTTCCCAATCAATCGCATGATCCTTGTGTTCTCTTTCCCAACTCATCTCCAAGTCTTCCCAAGGATTGTGCAAGATTTTTGGATGTCACAGGACAGTTGGCCAATTGTTTTTAAATTATTTAGAATCTAATGTTTATTATTATTTTTATTAGGTGGTAAAATTTGTTATAATATAACTTAGTTGTTAATTGGGTATGTGGATAGTGATTATTGGTTTCTATGTGTCAATGTAGGTTGAATCATTATATTTATTTGAGGAAAAACATATCTCTCCCCTTGTGGTCTATAAAGGGGACATACTTCTAATCCTACGAGATTCTTTTGAATCTCGATAATTAAGTCCTTGTGTTTGAGGAAGACGATCTCTCAGTTAAACAAAATCAATTTCAAATCTTACTCGAAAGCCATTGTCCTTTGAGATCATGGCTACGGTTAGTTAACCTCCTTTGTGGTCATGACTAAGGTTATTTAATTTTAATACCATACATAAAACCAAATAATATTTCATATTATAATTATGCCCTTTGTCCCTATTAGAATCTGATGGATTAATCAATATTTTGATTAAAAAATCTAATCTTATGGAAATAGTTATGGTTAACGTGACATTTGGTGTTCTTCTTGCATTTTTATTATGGTACAATCTCTATATATGGACATGATTTGAAGTGATCTTGATCTTGATTTCAATATATTAGATGTTGTGAGAGAAAGTTCAAAGACTTTGAAATCTTACTGATGGGAGGATTGACCAAGAAATTAATATGTTGTAGGAAGCTCTCACCAACTCATTGTTCACTTAAGATATTGATTTTTTCATTATTCATCTTAATATAAAATGGATTTTATTAATTCCTAAGTTCTTAGTACATACTTCTCGTAAATGTTAGTATTATCCCAACACATCATAAACATATTTGAAAAATCTTTCAAAACTAGAAATTGATAGCCTCATTTGATTGGTCATTGCATGCAATCCTTTCACCTTAAATGAATCGAGGGCGTTGTCATTTCCATCATGTTGTTGATGTTCAAAGGAATCATCAAATCGGCACCGATCACCAATCCCCAAGTCGTCACCCTAACGTTGTTCAAAGGAATACTCAAATATGTGTTGCAAGTCCATGTATGCATGTATCTCGATCTCCCATCTTGGACTTTGAGTTCTTCTACAATTTAATATCCATTTTAGATTTCATCTCTTCCTGCATTTAACCACGTATCTATGCAAACTCAAAACTCAAATGAATAACTTAATTTCATTGGATACTTTGTTATGCAGTGTACCAAATAGGCATATCGTTGCTACTAAATTATAGCCACTACTAACACAAGCATGATCCATAGTAACTTGAACTAAAAATAAAATAAATTACAAGTTGAGTATAGTAATGATTCTGTAAGTGCAAGAAATTACAAGGTTTCGTTTTCTTAGATTTTTTGGTAAGACATGGGGTTCTAAATGATGTGCATTAATATAGTCTATATTGTAATTAGACTATTTCTCATATTGTAATTAGACTATTGGAAGTTTATATTCCAAGAAAGTGTGAGGTTTTAGGTTTTTTTTTTTTTTAACTAACTTGATATTTAACTTGATATTAAACATTTTGATTTTAAATATATTTGAAATGAAAAATTATTAAATATTTTGATTTTAAATATATTTAAGATGAAAATTTAAGTTTATTAGTTTTTCAACTTGCTTGTAATTATATTTTAAAAATAGTAAAGATTTTTCCCCATATTGTAATTAGACTATATTGTAATTAGACTATTGGAAGTTTATATTCCAAAAAAGTGTGAGGTTTTAGTTTTTTTTTTTTTTTTAACTAATTTGATATTAAACATTTTGATTTTAAATATATTTGAAATGAAAAATTATTAAAATTTTTGATTTTAAATATATTTAAGATGAAAATTTAAGTTTATTAGCTTTTCAACTTGCTTGTAATTATATTTTAAAAATATTAAAGATTTATCATTATTATTAATTGTAAAATATAAATTGTAATTATATTTTTAAAATATTGAATACTTCTCATTATTATTATTATTATTGATTGTAAAATATAAATTATAAAAAAAAATTATACAATATGTTATTTTCTACAAATTTGTTTTTAGGGTTTTTTTATTCTCACGATATACTAAATATAATTACGTTGATAGGGGTTCTCTTATTGGAATTGATGGATAGGCATATTTTTAGTTGTCGTCCCAAATCAATGAATGAAATTTAATGTTCATAACTTCCTTGCATTTCTGAATACGTCTGTTTTCTTGTTTACTTTTTCACATTTACTTCTCTAACCATTAATTGACACGTTAACTGATTAATAAGAATTAATATGTATAAAACTCCTCATTGCCACGTTCCTTGGGATTAATTCTATGAATACCATGTGTCATTTTGGACAACGCTTTATGAATGTGAAGCGTGTCGTGTGGTGAAGCCACTTTCTGCGTTTCATATGAATGTGAAGCGTGTTGTGTGGTGAAACTACTTCCTACGTTTCATATGAATGTGAAGCCTTCTGTGTGCCACGTTTTTCTCATTCAATTATGCATTCAATTTAAATTTTATAGCGTTCAATTTATGTCTTTCTATTTTATATGCGTTAAATTTTAAGTTTTGATTTCAATTTATATATTCTATTTAAAATTATGTCTTCAATTTAAAATTGTGAATTCGATTAAAAGTTATGAGTTAAATCAATTTCGAATTATTTAAATAAAATTATGATTTCAATTTATGCGTTCAATTAAAAAATTTCAATTTAATGTTAGTTTATTTATTTTTCTGTGTTTTTGGCGTTTCATATTATGCTCCTCCAAGTTTCAGGTTTCACTACAAGATCCATATTGCTCCTCCAAGTTTCAGGTTTCACTACAATATTCAAGATTCATATTATTATTGTTGACGAACTGTGCTCAGACAAAAAGTGAAAGGATAATTACATTTTCTAACATATTGGACTGGGAAGAAGATTCACAGAGCGAACCATGAATCTCGACGAGGTAAGATCTTTTTTCTGGTTTTTTTTAACTTCTCAAATTGGTTTGCTTCAATTATGATTTCCAGGTATCTGATATGTTATGATTTCCAGGTTATCTGATCCATATTATTATTGTAAAGGGAATGTCGATTCATTGTATGCATTTGGAGCACAAACTGGATAAGATTATTGTTTTTGACATATTGGACTGGGAAGAATGTTAACTGAGCAAACCATCACTGTGATAAATTTAGGTTTTAGGGTTTGTAGGGCCACCATTAGCTTGCCTTCAATGGTTGTCCCGTGTATGAATTCATTGTTTCTTTACAATAATCTATTATGGTTTTTTTGTTTGGCCCCATCAATGCATTCACTATATGTTTAAATTTCCAGTCTCTCTTTAATTTTTTTTGTAATTGATTTTTTTGTAATCGATTAGATAACAGATTTATCTAATTTCCAATAGATCACATGCTATCATGGATTTGGGTTTAAGGTTTTTCATGCATGTGGGCCAACCAAACCTTCTTTCAATGGTCGGCCCTGATGCATGCATTCAAGCATTTTCATAATGGTTAATATGTCTTGGATTTCATATTTCAAGTAACAATAGTTTAATATCAACAGTAATTCATCTTAATGGAGGTTTTTTAAATCATTAATATGAATTTGAACCGAGTTTTTAATATGAACAGTCACTCATTTTATGCGAGGTTTTAAAAACCATTAAAAACCAAATATGCAATGGGTAGATGTGATCAATGCTTCACAAATTTATTTGCAACTCCTTCGAGTATGGTTGTCCAATTAATATTTATCTTAAAAAATTTAATAATTGATGAACCAATAAATCTATTTACAACTCCTATGAATATATTTGTCCAAAGAATGTCTTATCTTTTCAGTATAGTACACCAAGGGAAACTTCAAGATACATATTTACTATCAAAAGAGACATCACAGGTGTTTAAAATACATGACAGTATATATATTAGCAACAACCACTTGATCGGCAATATTAATTTAAAAAGGTGTAAAATAGCGTCGATCGACATATATCAATCACTTTTTACATAAAAGTGGTTGTTGCTAGTTGATGACCAACATGCCTTCCATACCACCATTAATATATTAATACATAATTAATGTATTAATTCATTATTACATTAATATTATATTAATATATATAAATTAATGAAATCTATTAATGTAATGTATTACATTAATGTAATAGATAATAATAATGTATAAATGTAATTTATAAATTAAAATATTAAGTTAAATTAATAATGTAAAGTATATTAATTAATTTATACATTAATACGTTAAATATAATATTAATAATGTATTTATTAATATTATTAATCACCAAAATATAAATATTTATATTTATATTAAAATATTAATATTAACAGAATTAATACATTAAAAAAGTATCAATATATTATTAAAATATTAATACTTTAATAAATACATCATTAAAATATTAATACATTAATAATAAGTAATTAAAATATTTATTAGTTAATACATTAATAATACATTATTAAAGTGTTAATACATTAATAATATAACATATAGTATTTATTAATTTATACAATATATATATTATAAATATGTGTTTAAATTTGTCCAATCTATTTTTTTTTTTTCTTCCCAAAATTTGATGTGATTTATCTGAGGTGCCCAGAGTTTCTTGACATGAAGTTGACCTATCACTTTACTTGCCTATCCTTTAAACTTCTAGGCCACGTTTCCCTATTTCAATTACAACTTTTACCTACGTCCACATGTTTGGTCCAAACCCACCCGCTGGCCATTACCTTTAGCATGGTATTCAGATACTGATGGGACTCTATGATACCATTAACAACCGCTCTGAAAGGGGACTTGGAGCACATGAGAGGGAGAGGAGGTCGAGGGCTCGCCTTGAAGCTGGAAATGAATATTTTGATGTGATTTATCTGAGGTGCCCAGAGTTTCTTGACATGAAGTTGACTTGTAATAAATGATAACATCATATTTTACCGTGAATAGGTTACCAATACTTCAGTCAGCATCTTGAATTTTATGGTTACAACAAACTAATGTGTTTTTCATTTTATGGTTTCTATAGGTTACCAATACTCCCAGCATCTTCAATTTTATGGCTTTCATAGGTTACCAATACTTCCATCATCATCTTGAATTTTATGGTTACAACAAACTAATGTGTTTTTTTAATGTGTTTAATGTATTTTTATATGTTCCCCGGATGGGGTGACACGCAGCTACATGGTGACAGCTGGAAGCGCACTTAGCCTAGGCTTAAATGTCGATGGCCGCCACCCACAAGTTCGCATTAACGATGGGGGACGGCCATAGCTGTAGCCATAGGATGGAAGGACTCCTCCCTCACGCGATCAATTATGACCTCAGCGCACTCGGGATGGGAGAGGTTAAGTGTGGGCAGGTGACCTCGACTCCTGGTTATTTGATTTTTTATAAGCCTGGACAGAGCGGGACTGCACCTGCGTCAGCTCTACTTCTCGCTGGGATGCTCTGGTGCAGTCCAGATTTCATCGTGCCCAGGCCCTCTATATTTTCGTTGTATTTTTCTCTATATGCTACGAGACAGAGCTGGCTTGCTCGTGCCCTACACCTAAATTTGCTCTCGTCTTGGCTCATCTGCCTTTCACTGCATTCGCTTTGTTCCTTCACCATGGCTCAAAAGAGAGGCAGACCTCGTCGTGGCGCGGCCTGGGATGCACACAAGGCGCAGCGGTGACGGAGAGAGAAATTGGAACGTGCCTTGGCTCTGGCGACCTCCATTATTTGGAAGAAAGCCAGGGTAGAGAAATTGGCGTTGCTTGCCACCATAGCTGAACCGGGAGCTGGATGTAGCCGTGACGTCAAGACCAATATACCGGAAGACCGGCAGGAAGCTGGTACTAAGGAGGAGTTTCCCCCCTCTATAGTGGTGGAAGACCTGTTCATGGAGGACCTGTCAATTGTAGAAAAGACCCGCGCCACTGAGGTGACTCATCAGGAGGAACACACACCCATTCCGACATAGGAAGACTACATCCCCGGCTGCATTGTGGAAGAAATCCCCTGGCCCGACGACGATAATTTCAGCAACCACGACATACAGGTGAAGGAAGCAGGAACGACGGGTGCAGAGGTTGCTATGGAATAGAGGGCGTTCGACAATGGTTCTAGAGTGGCGGTGGACTCGGTGGATGTGGGTGGCAGCTTGCATGGCTCTCTCCTCCGGGAAGAGCACCTGGCTCTAGTGTTCGACCTTCGTCGCCACATGTCTGACTTGGAGCACCGGGCCCTCATCATGGGCCAGTGCATGGACATGCTCCTCGATGCATTCTCCAATGTTCCAGCTCAGCGGAAATGCCCCCTCTGCGCGTAAGCATTTGCCATCCCGGCTGGGTCCAAGTGGCAGACTGGCGAGGACGACAGGTCACCAGGCACCTAGGTTTTTATGCTCTTGGTTCCTAGTTTTATTATGTTACTGTTTTATGTGCATTTGGACTATAGACATCTGTCCTGGTTTCCTCCAGGTAGGACAGATGCTACTTTATTTTATGTTTTACCATGCTACTACTATTTGCTCTCCACCTATGCTGGTTTCTGGTAATCGACAGCATTTTGGGTGACATCAGACCTACACTTTTGTATATTCTGTAAAAAAAAATTGTCTATCTAATATAGCATATAGCAAGTTCCACTTTTTTATTTAAAAAAAAAAGTATTTTTATATGTTTTTTTTTTAATTAATATTTTTTTCTAATATGGTTTTGTAATGTGTTATAATGTTTTTTAAAATGTTGTTTTATGGCTTTTTTATGTTTGGATTTTCATTATTTAATGTTGTAATGTTTTTTAAATGTTTTTATGTTTTTTTTTAGTGATTTTTGCAATTTTTTTTTGTTTTTTTTAATATTTTTTTTTGTTTTTTATTAATGTATTTAATTAATATATTTTTTATTAATTTTTTGAATTATTGTTTTTTATAATTAAGGTTTGTTTATAATGCTTTTATAATTTTTGTTTGTATATTATTATTAATTATTAATTTTTTATAATTATTGTTTGTACATTATTATTAATTATTAATTCTTTTATTATTAATAATGTTTTTATAATTAATGTTTTTATTATTATCTATATTTACTATTTTTTAAATAATTTTATTTTTTGTTTTTATTATTTTTAATGTTGTTTTTTAATTTAAATTATGTTTTGTTGGATGATAGGTGTTTTCAATAAGCACAATTTAAAATTGTGCTTTTTAAAATGTTTTTTTTTTGTTATTATTAGGGAAGGTCATTGTCAATATTTTATTTAATATTTTATTTTTCATGTGTATTCATGTTGTTTTGATTATATATACTACATTTAATTATTGTTGTATTTTTCTCAACCAGGATTATGGACAACATACATTCTTTAAAATTTAGTTGGGATCTATATCAGATTGCCAAACATAAGGAACACTTTACTCTTTTAAAAAAATATCATCTCTACCAGAAATGGTAAAGAGTGCTAAATATTTGACAATGCACTCTAGATTTGAAAAGATATTTTCTTAATATATTTTTTTAATTTCATTAAGATATTTATTTAAGATCAATTTCTAAAATATGAAAATATCATATGAACTTTTCCATAAAAAAAAATTGTATACTTCCTTTTTTTATACATGCACTTTAGTAAATTCAATAGTAAAATAATTATACTTTGTATACTTGTTGTATACATATATATCAAGTAGATTTGTTATCGATGTCTTTGATACATGTATAATTTATGGAGTAAATAATCATCTGTAAATATAAATCATCATCTACAACATATATATCAAGTAGATTTTTTATCAATGTCTTTAATACGTGTATACATTATTGAATGATTTTTTTTATCAATGTCCTTATCACAATTATAATTAATAATCTACAAAGTTGAACATGATTTGCTATGAATGTCCCTAGGACAAGTATAAATAAATGTCTACAAAGTAAAATATGATTCAAGAAATTGCATTGTGATGAACATATCCCAACATCGCAATGTCATGAACATTTCTCAATGTCACAATGTGACACAACTTTCCTGATGTCACATTGTGATGACCATTTCCCAACATTAAAAAAAAAAAAGATTATTCTACAATGTGTCATGTGTTTCCCAACATCACATTATAATGAACATTTCCCAACGTCATATTGTGACGAACATTTCCCAACGTCGCAATGTGTCGAACATTTTCCCATGTCGCATTGCGACGAACATTCCCCAATGTCGCAGTGTGACAAACATTCCCCAACATCGCAGTGTGACAAACATTTCATATTGTCGCAATGTGATGAAAATTTCACAATGTCTTTGATACTTATATAGAAATTTTTCTTTATATATACTTTGTATATTCAACAGTAAAATGTCTTTGATACGTGTGAAAATTTCCCGATGTCGCATTGTGACGACCATTTCCCAAAATTAAAAAAAACAAAATATTATTCTACAATGTGTCATGTGTTTCCCGACATCACATTATAATAAACATTTCCCAACGTCACAATGTGTCGAACATTTT
Source organism: Picea glauca (assembly GCA_000966675.3). Classification (NCBI taxonomy): domain Eukaryota; kingdom Viridiplantae; phylum Streptophyta; class Pinopsida; order Pinales; family Pinaceae; genus Picea; species Picea glauca. The sequence continues at coordinate 645,245 of JZKD02S1673935.1, forward strand.
CCAATGTCGCATTGTGACGAACATTCCCCAACGTCGCATTATGAAAAAAAATTCCCAAAGTTTAATTGTAATGCACATTTCGTATCTTCGCAATGTGATGAACATTTCACAATGTCACATTGTGACGAACATTTCCCAATGTCTCTTTCTGATGAACATTTTGTAACGTCGCAATGTAAGAAACATTTCCCAATGTTGCATAGTCATGGTAATTTCCCAACATTGCAATGTGACAAACATTTCCCAGCGTCTCACTATGACAAACATTTTCCAATGTTTCATTGTGATGAACATTTTCCAATGTCACAATGTCTCATTGTGACAAACATTTCCTATCGTCACAATGTGAAAAACATTTCCTCATGTTGCATGGTGATGAACATTTCGCAACATCGCAATGTGACGAACATTTCCTAGCATCTCATTGTGGTGAAGGTTTTGCAATGTCTCGTTGTGACTCTCATTTCCCAATGTTGCAAAAGTAAAAGAAAATTCTACAATCTATCGAGTGTTTGCCAACATCATATTATGATGAACATTTCCCTAAGTCGCAAATATTGTATATATATATATATATATATAGATAGATAGAGAGATTTATTTTCTACTCTTATACAAGTCAATGTCATTTTTTTACTGAAAACAAATGTTGAAATCTTCATGAGCATTAACAATGCAACACAACTAGAATTAATATATAAAAAGAAAATGCACAATGTACTAAGGGATAAAATCTCAATACTATGATCTTACCCACACCACAATGTAC
>JZKD02S1673935.1:657700-668041 GCA_000966675.3 Picea glauca
AGTTTCCTGTAATAACATAACCTGAGGTTTCTCTGCTTGCAATTTCTCTTTCAGATGTCTCTGTTTGCCCTTACTGTTAAGGCCTCTGATATTCCAGGAGAGTACTTTCATTATAGATTCTTGGGTAGTTGTTGGAATACCGTTGTTAACGGTATTATCTTGCCCGTGTTGATCAGCATTTCTCCAACTAACTGTATTGATTCTTGCAAGGTTGGTCTTCCTCTCTTTTTTGCTTGCTTAGGAGGGGGAGGCACCTTTTTTCCTGGTGGTTGTGCTTGGGATTCCTTCTTAGCCTGTTCTGAAAGGTAATGTTCAAAGGTTTCCTTATACAATTTTTTCTCCTCGACTGGTATGAAGCGGTCATCAAGATTTCTCCATTCAAACAAAAGACGCTTCAGCAGTTTCTCTTCTGCACTTAAGTCCTCTTTGGATTGTTCTACCTCCATTGGGGTGAGTTCTTGTACCGGGGTCTCTTCAGCTACTTCCGCTTCCGACCCTGCATTTCGCTTCGAAGATTGATTTTTCTGTATGGTCGTCATTTGATCAGCCTGTTGTTCATCCATTGCAATTTCGTGGACTACCGGATCTCCTTCTTCCTGTAAGACTTCATACTTGTTCTCCGTTGATACCGAGCCTGGGGGATTTTGTTTGGATGTTTGTCCTGGGCGAGGGTTTACTGGACGCGTTTGGCGTTTTTAATTGGAAATCAGTACAAACCCTTCATCATCTTTGCGTGGTACTTGCTCAGGGTTATTAACATTGGAAGGTTGTTGCAGAGGGCCATTTAAAGGGCAGGATTTGTACAAATGGCCATATTTATGGCACCGTCTACAACGAAAGGGGATATGTTCATAATCTAGAAGCTGTTGCCAAACTTTACCTGCATATTCCAACTCGATCATTTCTGATAAGGGTTCAGATATATTCATATAAACACAAATTCTTGCAAAGGATGTATATTGGCCACGCACTGTGGCCTCAGCAATTTTTACAAAAGAACCTAAAGAATTTCCTATTCCTTCCAAAATTTCTGGGTCCCAAAAATCCATGGGAAGCCCAAAAAGCAGAACCCAGACAGGGGCAGCTAGAAATTGCTCCTGTTCAGGGTTATAACATTCCTCCTTGTAATGTGATATTATTGTCATGGTGTAAAGGAATTTATTTTCAGTTTTTGTTAGAATTAAAAATTAATTTATAAAAACAAATTCCTACAAATTATATCACTAGTGGCAGAGTGACAGGTTCTGCAGTCGAAGCATTATCCTCCCTTCAGCGTGGCAACCTGAATGAACAACTCTTCCATTCGCCTTTGCCTATTGCCACCACACACTAGGACTCCTATGTGTTCATCTCTAGCTCATACCTACCAACACTTTAGCTGGTTGTTTTTATATCCAGAGGGTTGATTCTCACTCATTTTTATATCCAGGGGGGATTTTTGAGAGATGAGAGATCTTCTACTGTTAAATGTTTCGTTGTACGTCATCCTTACCAGTGGGCGTTAGGGTGGGACACCAACCTTCTCACTGCACTCTATTCTGTAAGTTTGGCTCATTTCACCTCCATTTTATTTTTGCGATTCTTTGTGCTTTCTATGGTCTTATCGCCCTCAGTTTCTCTTTTTTAGCAAATAGTTGACGAGAGTTTTGTGAACGCCACTAACTAACAATATTGACTGGTGTGTCTATGGAAGAGCGGAAGAACACTTTAAGTCATTATAGTAATGGATGGAAGAACAGACTGACTGGGTAAACCCTAATATGGCAAGACTGGGTCAAACAGAAAGCTTCTCCTCGCGGAATACAGCAACCATCATGCGGACAGAAAGCAGAAAGTCAGAGGAGCTTGTTCAATGAAAACACATAAGGGGTCAAGAATGGAATGACCATCCTACCTACAACAGGGGCGACGTGAGATTGATTTTCAGTAAAATGATTAGCTGCAGAACCCACCCTATTTGTTCGTTCAGGGGACGAAGCATTGCGACTCCTTGTTCTTTTTTTGCAAATAGTCTCTTCACAACAATTTCCCTGTCCTCTGTAAAAAATCCCTTTCAAATGAAATGTCCCATCTATATTGCTCAGTGATGAATGTAAATATGATAATAGTGTTTCAAAAATCAGTAAATACATATGAATTTGGACATAAACTTATTAACAGAACCAAAAGCTCCTTGGCCAAACTTGTTTGCCTGGTTGAAATTTTTAGTAGCAATTTGTAGAGTTTGGAATTTGTAATTTAACTTCGATTTGCATATAGTTGTAGAAGCTCCAAACGATGATTTGTACGAACCTGCAAAATAACTAACAAGTTTATATTTGTAAGTATAAATAACAGGTTTATATTTGTAACTTGTATCAGTGACTCTCACCAAGTAGCCTTCAACCTATATTAGTTTTCCAGGGAAATCTTACAGTGTGGTGATGACAACAGGGGCAATGTATTTGTAGCAGCATGAATAATATTAGGTGAAAACGACACTTACTCGAGGAAGAAAATTTGGCACGTAATCGTTCTAGGAAGCTTGAATATGCTAGAAAATTAGACTTGTAGCATTGTTTTCAGATATATATCAGCAATTCAGAGATCTGTAAGACGAAAGAAATTGAATTCCAGGAGGGATTTCGCTCCAATGCCAGAGAAGAATGCTTTCTGATGTATGAATTTATTCCCAACCGAACACTAATGCATCATTCGGATGGAGAGGCCAGGAAAAATCTAGAGTTGTCGACCGAAGTAAGGAGGAGAATTTTCATTTTTTCTGTTGCTTTGTTTTTTTATTTCATTTTGTGGGCTTGGGCTTGAACAGGAAGTCCCCGAAAGCCAACGAGCAGATGCAGCGAACAACATTGTTTATGAAGCCAACGTTCGTCTGAGAGATCCAGTGTATGGATGTATGGGAGCCATATCCTCACTGCAACAAGAAGCACAATCCCTACAATCAGAGCTCAACTCTGTGAGATACAAATTTCTCTCTGAGGCCGCAGCCATGCACCACCAGCCACCCGACCAATCCTCTCATCAAGCTTCAATGATGCCTTGTTCCTCTGTTGTTCATTCCCAAAGCAGTGCATCTACCGACTATACTGCCATGAACGACCATTCTAATTATCATGGATGACACCAACGATTAATAATCAATAGCATGGTTCCTAGTCATCATTCTGAAAAACCTTTGTGCACATATATTGAGGACATATATTGATTTTGTTTTAATAATTTTGTTAATTGATTTTATTTTAATAATTTTGTTAAATAATTTTATTTTTTTTAATAATAAATAAAGTTATTATTATAAAATCATTTATAAATTACAATTGATTTTATTTTAATAACTTTGTTAAATATTTTTTCTTAATTAATTTTACTTTAATAATAAATAAAATTATTATTATAAATGAATCTTTAACCACTACTTGGCTTATCCGCTTGTTTAGAATGTAGAATGTTATAATTTCATTTAATGGTAGTAACTTTAATCACCACATAGAATGAACTGAACTATATTATAAGGAATGGAAACAGAGAAATTTCAAATTTCAGAAGTAACTACAAACCCACACTATCCTTCACATTCAGAGTCAATATCAATATATTATTTATATTTAAAAGATCAATAAATATATTATTAGCACAATCACAAGTTAAATATATATCGTAACTGATCACAAGTTAAATATATATCATAATTGAGATATTATATTTTTAAATTGTAAACTTTTAAATATTTAAATATAGAATAATTACACTTCAAATAATTATTTTAATATTAAAATAAAAGCCACTGATTCCTCCTCCTACACCGTAATCAATTATTTTAATATTAAAATAAAAAAAATTAAGATAAAAGCCGTTGATTCCTCCTCCTACACCGTAACAGAAAGAGTCATGATCATCTTAAATGGCAGCTGATATTACCGTGTAATCTCACTGCTTCTAGGTTGCACTTCTCAACAAATTCAACTCCATCGCTAACATGTCATAATTTTTAAGAATTGTTTCGACAAATTCAAACTTGAATGAAATTGAATTACACTTTCTTACAACTTGAGTGGGCTTAATGGTTAAGAACATGTGTTTCTTATTCAGAGGTCACAAGTTCAAATCCAGAGGGGGTAGGGTATGTATACCTTCTTAGACTTTACCAGTTAAATCGTTGGGTGGTGACCTTAAAAATAGATGATTATTATTATTATTATTATTATTATTATTATAATGTACAAGATAATTAGTTCAACTTTATATATATGATTAATGGTACAATTACAATTAAAAGATATATATGAGACTAATAAAAGGCTAGCACACAATAATAGGATTTGAACTTATGAACTCTTAAAAGTAAACACAAGTTCCTAACCATTAGGTCCACTCAAGTTGTATTGAATATCTAATTCAAATACAAATATAACAATAGAAATATAAAAACTCAATATCTAGGGTTTTACATGAAGACTTATGCTTAATATGAGCTTTTGTATACGAACTTAAAATTCTACCCTAAATACCTAGACCCAAAGCAGTAAGAATTTTCCCAAATCTCTCTCAAAATTCAAAAGCATTCAAAATAATGATATATGTTGTCAAGTATTGAGGAGTGTATTTAATAGGAGATAGTTTGCGTTATAGGGTTTAATGTTTATGCCTTTTACTACCTAGGACCTTGATTCCTTGTATATCATTTTATGATCATTTACTCCACATATAGGATGGGTCTATTATCCTTTCTAGGTATATTCCCCCAAACAACATTCAACTTCATTGATTGTAAATATTTTTTATTATATAATTAAAGTGGTGCCTCATTTGCTAGGAAATTTGCCACAAATGATCATGTTCTCAATAAACACACCATCCACTAAGGGTGTATTGGCCTTTTTTGCTAGGAATTTTTCCAAATATGATCATGTTTTGGATAAAATAGATATGGAACTTTTGAGTTGTTCATATGGCCAATTCACCACCCATCAGGGGTGAATTGAACTCATTTTCTAGGAAGTTTTCCAAAGATGATCATGTTCTGGATAAATATATAAGGAGATTTTGGGTTATTCAAATGGTCAATTCACCCCTTCTAGATGGTATGTAGGGATTCAATAAAATGGAAGAAATCCCTATATATAGAGGAGATCCTACAATTTTCAAACCTGGTCATAGTGACAAAAGACTAGAAAGGTTACTACTGAAATTATTAGCACCTGAAAAACTTTCATGCTAAACAATCTATATGAAATTTAGATACTTGTGATAACTTATGACACGTGAAACTATTCTAGCCCAAAATGTCCAAAAATATATATATGCCCTAATGTTCTCATATACAATGTGCTTATTGATTATTTCAGTAAGGGAGGCAAGTTATAGGAGGTGAGGAAGTTCTTCCATGAAATGGATGACAATACTATATTCCCTAATGTTGTTACCTACATTTCCCTTATTGAGGGTTTCCATAAGGAAGGAAAGTTTAAGGACGCTATGAATCTCTTCCATGAAATTCCCAATGAAAACTTATGTTTGGGTAAAGGCTCTCAAGATCGAGGTTGAATAGCTAATTCCCCGAAGGAAGACTCTTCTAGTGAGGTCTCTAATCAGTTTTAAGAAATCTATCAGATGTTTTTTTGAGATAGGAGAATAACACACAAGTGATGTTGGAGCCATTTATAGTTGGGTGTTGAGATTTATCATTATCAAGAGATTTTTCTATATTTTAGGGAGGTAGAAAACACAAATGTTAGCCTTCTTATCTCTTGTTTGAAAGCTAAATTCAAATTCATCATCCAGGATAACATAAATCAAATTATCTCTATGATTTCTGCAGGAGTGTTACCATTTAGTCTAATAATATTTCAGAACCTTTGCTCTAGTATTTATGTTCCATTAGCATCTTTTCTAAAAGAGTTAGAGCGGGTAGGTACTAACTAAAAAAGAATAGTTTCTTCTTATTTGTCTCATAGAGGGACAAACTGTCAAGGAAAAACTTCATTTTAATTCCATCAATTGGATCTAGATTAACATTGGTAAGAGTAATCACAATATTAGTCGAACGAGACTCCAACTGTCCTAAAGGATTCTTTCCTCCAAGGGAAGGATGTATGCAAATTCTTGTAGACATTATATCTCTACTCATTCTATTTTTAACAAGGTGTTGTATCCTTCCTAGTGATCCTCTATGTTTATCATTTGATTCAACTTAATGGTGAATTTACCAAGTCCATGCAAATATTTGAGTACATCACCTTTATAGAAATGAAGAAATAATTATGCTAATTCTTGGAGATCACATAGAGTGGATATTTTGGCCTCTTTAGTGCTACTTTCTAGTGCATAATCCAAAACTTCAAAGAATATTCTCCCCATTGTACCTTGAACATGCCCATGATACATCAATTTTAGATGCCTCTTAGTTGCAATAATAATAATGGTCAACCAATTAAATAGGGTTTGAAAAGAGTTCCAATGCAAAATATTAGGCCTCACTAGCCTCAAAGTATTCAAGATCTCTTTAAAATTGCTCTGAAAGAGGGTGCCTCACAATAGAACCCATATCCTTATATGTATTTGGGAAATATCATGGAGTATGTTGGTGTTCTTAATTCCATGGAAATTCCCTTCTCCTAAAACCGACAATCCCAATCCCTCAAGTAGAATTTGCTGGAAATGTTTTTTCATTTGATTTTATATTTTTCGCAAACTATACTTGAGAACCGTGAATAGCTTACAAGGAGAATACTCTTCTTCACTTTCTATTCTCTCAACGTATTTTCACATAAAAATTTATGCATTATTGGTTACATCATATAGATTATAAACAAGGATCTCCTCCACTCCCCATTTTTTGTATTCTTTCATCAATGAACCAAAAATTATTTTGGGTCCTACAAATAGTGGTCTTTCCTTTAGGTACTTAATTAAAAAAAAAAATGAATAAAGATAATCTGAAGGAAAGACTTAATGTTCATGGTGCATTTTCCAAAATTCAACCACTAGGTTCTTCAACCATAATTTTATTTTGCAAGAAGTTAGAGGGTGAGTGAAAGAAGTTCATGGTCGAAAAAGTGGCAAGCGGGTTAGCAGGAACGCACACTCACATGAACATGTGCGCATTATTAGGAATGTGTACGCATTCCTAACCTATAGTTTTGGAGGTGTTTGAACCTCCATGAGGCTTTCCACATAGTTTTAGTGGCAGGAATCCACGCATGTTCCTTTTGTTAAAAGAAGGAAAGTGAAGGAAAGTGAAGGCATGGAAACTGAAGGAAAGTGAAGGCAAGTATAGGCATGGCATGGCATGGAAAGGAAATGCAAGTGAACGAAAGTGAAGGCATGGCAAGTGAAGGCAAGTAAAGCAAAGGAAAGGCAAGTGAAAGAATGGAAAGTGAAGGCAAGGAAAGGCAAGTGAAGGAAAGACAAGGCAAGTGAAGGCATGGAAAGTGAAGGAAAGGAAAGGCAAGTGAAGGCGTGACATGAAATGTAAAGGAAAGGAAAGGAAAGACAAGGCATGGAAAGGCAATGCAATTCAAGGCATGGCAAGTGAAGGAAAGTGGAGGCATGGCAAGTGAAGGCATGACATGGCACGTAAAGAAAAGAAAAGGAAAGGAAATGCAATTGAAGGCATGGCAAGTGAAGGAAAGTGAAGGAAAGTGGAGGCATGGAAAGTGAAGGAATGACAAGTGAAGGAAAGTGAAGGCATGGAAAGGGAAGGAAAGTGAAGGCAAGTGAAGGAAAGTGAAGGCATGGCAAGTGAAGGAAAGGAAAGGAAAGTGAATGAAAGGAAAGGCAAGTGAAGGAAAGGTAAGTGAAGGCATGGAAAGTGAAGGAAAGGAAAGTGAAGGCATGGAAAGTGAAGGAAAGGAAAGAGAAGGCATGGAAAGTGAAGGCATGACATGGCATGGAAAGACAAGGAAAGGTATAGAACAGAATGGAAAGTAAAGGAAAGGCAAGGCATGACATGGAAAGGCAAGGCATGGCATGGCATGGCATGGCATGACAAGGAAAGGAAAGGCATGGCATGACAAGGCAAGGCAAGGCATGAGAATATAATAATACTATAACAACCATAAAATGAAACCAAAATTATTCATTTTACATACCTATGGTCATTCAAGTAGACCATCATAATCACTTCTAATACTGACGGTCCCCATTAACTTATCGTTCTCAAGGTAAGGCAAGAAGTATCGTACCTTTGATGAGTTCTTACTTGGAATTGTTTGCAGTTGGAGGTTTGTACCAATAACCAAGTTTGTAAATTGGTATACAACTTGACCTGGTTTATAATATACATAACCACCTTTATTTCATGTTCTTTCATCTTGTGTAAGATATTCTCCTTTAATAACCATCAACCCAATCAAAAATTCAATTCCTTCAAAGTCTATTACTGATCACATGAGGATATGCTTTCCCTCTAAGCATCATTCCAACCAATAATAAGTGCCTTTGTTAGGGACCTAACCCCTCACGTAGGTAGAATAATATATTTCCATGTAATAAAGGCCAATATTAATAAGGCCTAGCAATAAGGAAGAATAATTCCAATGTAAAAAGACCTAATAGAAGCTTCTGCTTCTAAAAGGATCTTCCTCTAGAGGGTTCTTTTGATAGACATATTTAGTATAAATAGGAGTCAAGGGTATGAGAATTTTTGTATTGGATATTATTGTAATATAGTTATTCTCTACTAGAGGTTTCCCCCTCGAAGATGCAAGTGAACATTGCTCTCAGTAATCGAAGTTCTCTTTCTGGTGTTCTTCTGGTATCATTTTGGTATTATTGTGGTGTTTTTCTAATTATATTGTTGTTCATCTGCCATTTCTAGCTATTTATTTATGTTCTACATACTTTTTAATATCTAGAATATTACAAGTGGTATCAGAGCACCTTCCTCGACAGAAAATTGTGGGTTGATTTTTTTCAGGGTAGAGACGTATTATGGCGTCTTTAAGCTATAAGATCTTTCGTTACACATATAAATCTACGGTCAGGTATTCATACATGCAGGAAATACAAGTGGTACTTAAGCGCGCATCTATTGACCACCCTTGTAACCCATGTTGGTACCCCTTTGAGTGGTAGCTCATCAGAAAACACATGTATAAAGATCAAACTAGATCTCATGAATCCCTCCATAGATAAATCGATTGGTCGCCCGATTGCTATAGTGCCATCGAGAACAACACTTGGGAAGATACTCTCTATTACCTGGGTAGTCGGGTATTACAGCTAAGGGAATGGTCTAGCCTCCTTAGTTGATGCCCTGAGATATTGGGTTGAGTTCTATTGTTGGACCCCACACGTATATCAGAGAGCTATAGCACAAGGAAAAACCTTTTCTGTAGAACCCTTGAATACGTAACCCTTGAAACGGAACCAAAAATAGAACATACAATATCTATTGCGGCGCAACTGTGTCTCTTGCATTCGAGTTGCGAAATTTCTACACATTTCTTCATGTTAACCATTTGGGCATTTCATCACTGTAGTATTCTTCAAATCAGAGTATAACTCCGCGGGAGGAAAAGAAAAAGTCTGGATCCTTTTGGAACCATTAGTTGAGACTTATTCCATTGGATTTCTCTCTTCGCCCTTATCACAGTCATACCTATCATTTTTCAACATTTTTTTTCTTGTGGACCCGACCACCTTCCAACACCCTTATTTCATCTTTACCCCATTTTATTCCACTCATCGCCTTGATCGTTGTGATACACTTCCCCCATAACCCATTTTTTGTGTGGTCCCACCCATCCTTTTTCGTGTTCCCTCGTCATCATGGCCCATACCCATAGCCAAGACTTGGAAGCTCGCTTCACTACCTTTCACTCTAATTTCATAGAAACCCAACAAGAAGTACGACAAATTGATGCCAATATTTCCACCATCAATCAAAGGATGCATTCCTCCATAGCTGCCTCAATTGGAAAACTCAAATACGAGCTCAAATAAGACATTAGTAGCCCGCTTGAATATGTCGCTATGATGATATGCACCAAGATGCATATCCATGCAGATCTTCTTGTATATGAACCCCCTTTGCATGCCAAAGGTGAAACTTCCTCCCGGTCCCAGAATTTTCAGCCCCATCACTTTCATCATGACCTATGCCTTTCATGTGTGGATGTGACCAAATTTGATGGATCGGATCCCACTGGTTGGGTAACTCAAATGGAACACTATTTTTCTTTGTATGGCATTATGGATGAGTTGGAAAAACACTGGTATGGTGTTCTCCATCTAGATCAAGAACGTTGGAAATGGTGGCAATGGAGAAAAAATGTCTACCATGTTGGGTATGTGTTATATTCTTTGCATGTGTGTAGGCGCGTCAGATTCGACAACTAC
>JZKD02S1673935.1:683261-707973 GCA_000966675.3 Picea glauca
TCGCCATTCCTCTTTCTTTACTCAAATCTCCACTGCAAAATATCCCACTAAACCCAGGTTTATCACAGACCCAAGATAAACTTGATCTATCAAGACCGAGCCAAACCCTCAGCAATAAAGGCATCCCTTTAAAGCCAAAAACGAGCTTTGATACCACATGTAAGTTTTAAACCTGTGAAGTAAAGCAATGCATATAGATTCTTAAGCAATACAAAAATTAATCAATCACTCATACACAGAGTACACAGAGATTTTATACCTGAAACCCTCAACCGGGAAAACCTTTCTTATTTTCATTATATTGAATTTCACCATTCGCCATACAATATATACAATTTTTTTAGGTATTTCATAGATACCAAAACCCTAATCCCTTAATCTAGGATTAATTTACAAATCCGCTAAAAATAGCAAAAATCGCAGTTGCCGTATCTGACGCACACACACACACACACACATGCAAAGAATATAACACATACCCAACACTCTTACACTTTGATTTTGGTGATGGAGGAGAAACAATAGCAACATCTATTCCACTAGAAATGGATTTCCCTCTTCTGAAATCCTATGCTTTGACATACGTAACTTTGCCTTTTCTCTTTCTTATTCTACCTTTCCGATCGATTTCTCTTTTATCGAGGAATTTCTTTCTCAAATCTGTCATTTCCACATGTTTAAAGAAAAAAAATGGCTTCCAAACACCCCACGACAATTTTTTCTTTGTATTATGTAATAAGGCACAACCAAGTGGAGAAATCTGTCTTCCAATTCCAAGAAGACACAAGAAGATACAAACAACGATTCCAATTTCACTTGGACAAATTTGTCTTCCAATTCCAATAAGACGCAAGAAGATATAAACAACAATTCCAATTTCACTTAGACAAATTTGTCTTCCAATTCCATGAAGACACAAGAAGATACAAACAACAATTCCAATTACACTTAGACAAATTTGTCTTCCAAATTTTCCTACAATGGTCTGGAAATAACACAAAACTCTCTATGAATCAAAGAAGAAAACTAAAATAATAAAAACATGTCTATGCACACAATTTTTGTGTGAATATGTCACGAACTGTTTTTCATCCTTGAGATAGATGAGGCAATGGAGTGTGTTTGGCACCAAAATATGCCCAACAAAAATGTGTGCATGTTCCTTGAATGTGTGTGCACTAAAGTGTGAGTGCATTCTAGGAAAGTGGATGTGTTCCTACAAATCATAAATGACCAACATCTACAACTCAATCAAGTCACAAGAGAGTGTGTGCGCTCTTAAAAAATATATATATAGCATTTATTATAGACAAAACATATTTATGAATAAATATCTATAGGGGTATGGGAACAAATCAGGCCTAAGGGGTTAGGATTGAAAGTTTTTTCAAGGATAGAGCAATAGTTAGAGCACCAAGATATGGGTTTAATGGTTGTACAAAAGGTATGTTCATAGTTCACTCTAAGTTCAAGTGTAGAGGGGGTTAATGGTTGAGTATAATTTATGCCTAGGCTTAGATGGAGCTAGGGGGGTCTAGGTCATGGTCTACTTCAAGGTCAGGGTCATCCTCTAAATCTAGATCTAGCTCTATGTCATAGTCTAAGTCATGGTCTTCATAAATATCTAGATCATCATCTAAATATAGCTCTAGATATATCTCATGGTCTAGGTCATGGCCATCATATAGTTCTAGGTCATTCTCCAAGTCTTTCCATGTCTAGGTCTTGCTATATCTAGGTTTAGGTCTAGGTCTTGACATGTCTAGGTCAAGGCCATTTCTTTCCTTGCAATCTAGGGAGGGGGGTTGCAAAGAGAGGAAGAAAGAGAGTGAGAGGTGGAGAGGGGGAGAAAAAGAGAGTGATGGAATCCCTACACGATTTCATTATTTGAACGATAAACGACGCTTTCTGTAGTTGCCTTCACTTCATATTATCATTTTAGGATGATTGTTGGGTTATAAAATATGTTTGATTACTCTTTTATAATTGTGTTTTCATGCTTGATTCATGATTGAAAGCATGAATCAAACATGAAAACTTAGTTTCATATTATATCCCTATTCAAAGCATGCTTTTAAAGGGTCATTGTGCTTGCATCTACTTCATATTTAATACTTGAATGATTTTCCTTTTGATTTTGTTGAATGTTGATATAATAACTATGTTGATTCGCATTTGAATTGTAAACATATTTATTTGAACCCTTTGAAAATCAACTATAGTCATTGCTAGACATGGGAATTAATGCACAAGTATCATATCCTGTACTTGAACTCTGGCTGGCAGAGTGAATTGACAAGATTTTCATTATGAGTTGAGGGTTTGTGTTATGATCTATACTCAAGGTTTTCATTACCAGGAGAGCTCGAACTTCATGACTAAAACCTTGTTGTTTTTACTATGATTGCGTAGAGGTTTTGCTTGGTTTGTTTCCTTTTTATTCACTCAGACTTGTTGCTCCTACTCCTGTCATCTAAACCCAGAGATATCTTGAGTCACCCCCATTACAATCCATTCATATTTCTCATGCATCCTGTTTTCCAAATAGAGCCAAATGGCTCTCAAGCATTGTTGTCTCATGATGATGCAGTTGGGGATTTGAAAGGCCAAGGCTGGGATACCTTTATTAGAAGGTTCAAAGGGTATAACCTTCACATGGCTAAGGAATTCACACAAACATTTGATGGGTATAGGGTGAAAGTTGGAGATATACAACTAGAAAAAACTGAAGATTTTGTCAGTAAAGCCACAGGACTTCCATCCACCGGTCAGAAGTGGTTCAAGAACTCAAAAATCGAAGAAGTTCCCAGGAAAATCATGACCTCCAGGAAAATCAATTGTTGTGAGAAAGGTATTCATGTTTCTCTTCTTAAAGTTAAATGGCATGGTCTCTTGTCAGTCCTTAAATAGTTTGTGACTAGTGAGGGTCATTATGGTTTCGTGTTTCTTTATCATATATAGTTCCTAATGCACTTCGTAGGCTTTCATTTGAATGTGTCATTTTATTTACTGAGGAGTCTGTACAAGATGTCTAAAAGGTACAAGAGACAAAGCCTCAACTCTAATCTCTTTCACCGCGGCTTAGTTAAAATGTTGTTGGTTCATCATTTCACAACCCTAAGTGATTACTGGGATGGGTTCTTAAACCGAAATGGCTTTGCAACAATCATTCCTATATAAACCCTTGTTTTGGGTGGACCACTGATAGGGAAATAGTTTGATTGTTCAAGTAATAGTCCAGAATCTCTGAAGAAAAACCCTCATGACGAGGCAATAGCCAGTAAGTTTTTACATGGGCAAAAGGATGTTGGTTCCGAGTTGAATGAAAACCCTATGCAGGAATTAATTGTTGGCCATAAAACCAATGTAAAATCAAATAGAAAAAACCCCCGCAAATAGTCAAAACAAAAGCACGCAACATTAGGATTCCTAAATAAAAGATTTTTTCAGCTCATTTCGATAATTCTAAGGAATCGATATAAACCTCATTTGAGCTCGATCGACCTGATCAAGATCAATGAAGTATCAGATCTCAAAATTGAAAATTTCCTCGCAAAAGAAGATCTAGATTGTCATAAATCGGATCCTACTCAGCCATACGACTTTGTTAACAATCTTCCACCATGTCTTGAGGGTAGCGAGGGGTTTACTGGTATTAAGCTTGGTCAAGAGCCTGCAACAGGTAGTATTGATATACCCAGACACAACTATACGTTCCATCGACAGATCGCTTCTACTGTGCATTGTGAGGTATGTCTGCATTGGATTGAAAAGTACTATATTGATATCCCTATTCACCAAGCATGAATTAAAGCACTCGCAGCTTGCAATGAATTATTCACTAAAGAAAATCAGGACCTCAAAGCAAAGGAAGAGAGACAAGATAAACGACTTAAGAAGACAAGCAATATTGTGATTAAAAATGCAAACAGTGTTAATGCCGTAATCAATTATGAGCTATCTTGATCCATGTTTAGTCATTACTTGAAATGGTAAAATTGTCTTTCCCTTTTTATTACGTTCATGTTATCTCTTTGAATCAAATTTGTTTTAAACTTAGATTTATTTTACCAATATAAAACTGGCTACAGAATCTTCTGATTCTGTAGCCAAGTCAATTTTATATAAAATTTAGTAATTAGTTGTTATTAAATTATCTAACTTGTTCCTATTTCGTTTTCAGGATGTGGTATATCTTGATGTTGATTTTATAAGGTGGAACATGTTCGATTTAGATGATTAGTATCTCTTTCCTATTCATTTTGTAAATGAGAAAAAAAAAATATTAGTATTTGAAGATACAATTTTATTATGAGTGGTTGTAGGCCCTCCACTTTTGTAATATTTTGATCTCATGGGATCTGATCCTATCCTAGGAGATAGGAAGTTGATATTTCAAAAAATCTTTAAATACTCTCTATTTTTTAAATGAAAGGAATCTTGGCCTGGAACCAAAGATGGACAAATGATTTTTCAAGACTTAATGTAGCAGCGGACAACATTTTGTCTTTAGTCTTTTGTGAATGGTGTCTCATTAATGTTTTGTTTTATTTAATCTTGGTATCTTAATATGTCTTGTAGCTTTAGACTCAATGATATGTTATGTTTCAGGATATTCATGTTATAAATATCGTTCATGATTTATTGTTCCAGATATTGACACTGTGATCATCTTTTCAATTTGAATATTAGGATTTCCCTTTGATGTTTAGTTGAACAATGAAACGAATGTGTTACACTCAGATTTTTCTGACTGTGATCATTTGCGATCATAAGATCACATAATTAATTTGTGTTCCCTATTTTGTTTCTAAAACCCTAGCTGCCAATACATTCTATGAATTTATTCAGAATAGTTTCAGTATAAGTCTATTGCAGATTTATCTCGTAGGCATGTGATGCAAACGCGCCACCCAGCACGTCCGCTTCCACTAGGACCTTCTTTTTCCTAGGCCGAAGAGCTAGAGTTCTCTTCAAAACCCCTTTTGGGACTTTGTCACCCACAGGGATTTCCTTTATGATCTCCCAGTCAAAATCAGGAAATCGAACCTCACCGGATCGCGAGTCCTGAAGTCATGGATTCGAGCTTTTCAAATCTCCAAAACCCGATGTGTATTACCCCATGGCTTCCTGCTTCTTATCGGGAATTTTTCCCGTTCGAGAGATCGACACTTGTGAGGTCGTGGATCACTCCCCTCTTGAATCCCCAATTTTCGATGCCACCTGGCGTTGACTCACGACAAGGCTCAACCTTCCGACACCTGTCCTCCACTGGAATGCTCAGACTGTGGGACCGTCGCGTTTCGGGATTTCGCGACTCCTCTGATTGTGAATTTCTCGTCCCTGAGAATCCCGAATTGTTGATCCCCGATGCACGTGTGAACTCTTTTCTCCACATCACTGCTTCCATGTCGCTCTATTGGGTATCGCTAAATCGTGATTTCATATGCAGTGATTTCATTGTATGCGAGAACCCCGACTCTCCGGGATCTCGCGCCATGTGTCCCTACTATGATCAATGACTCTAGTCCTCTAGGGAAATATCTAATCATGATTTCATGCATAAGACCCTTGGCTCTAGAAATTTTGATTCTCTGATGAGCCGAGCTCCACTAACTCCCTGGCTCCTCGACACGTGTCTCGTCGAGATTAACGACTAAGATCCTTCCTCACGATTTCGAGAACCACAAGGTCCTGATTCTTTTCCATCACCAAAACCTGATGACCTTGATATCCCGATGATTCCTCCAGGACTCCTTGTCTGTTCACTGGGGGTTAAAACATGCGCATCTCCTCGGGATCTAACAACTGACGGTATTTCGCAATCTTCCTCTGCAAATCCTAACTGTCGATTCTTCCTCCTCGAATATTTTCTTGAGAAGGCTAAGTGTTCCTTCTCATAACTTACTCTCCAAGCCCTACGCTTGCAACTCCTACTCAACAGGTTCTCGACACAACCCTCCTATGTTCCCTTTCAATGATATCACGAAGGTGCTATACCTCCTGAGCTTTTCCACTCTGATTCTTTCATAGGAACTTACGCACACTCCTTGCACTCAACATTCAACAAATTCCCAAGTGTTGAATCCTTCAAACTCTGTGCACTTCCTGCAGTAGCAGTCTTTGGCTTCCCTTTGCTCAGATTCACAACTGAGACTTCTGTTTCATCCTACACACTCCTTGCACGGCTTCAACACCCCACTCTCTCTTCCGGGTAAATGAGAACAAATGTTAAGCTAACTGAGCCTTCATCAACGCACTCTTTGCGGATGAATTCAACTGCACACCTTGCAGGAATCTCCTGGATCAAATAGAGAAACAATTGAAACTCATTCTCTCTCAGACTTCAGTTTAAACCCTGAAATCACATGCACAGCATATACAAAGCAAATGCATAATAGATGCAAACATTCATGAGCTCATAAACAATATACACAGAGAAACAACACCAACCATGAGTTTGAATCAGAACTTCATTCTATTAATTCAACAATGTACATGGGTTTTCTTCATACACTAATCCTCTGCTTGATCCTCTCTTCTCCTGAATGCTTGATTATCTTACAATGATACAATGAGGGTGTCTATATCCATTTTCCCTCTCGAACTCTAAAACTGTCTAATCTGGAAAATAAATCCTATCTGCCTGTATTAAATCTATTAAATGCCTTCTATCTACTTCAGAAAAGAGCCTATGGCTCGAGGTCTGATACAATATACAAAGGCTCTTTTCATAAATGCATCATTTATACATTGGCGCATCATCTTGAACGAAAATTCAAAAAGTTTCGGCTGGCCTTGTCCAATTGTTCATTGTCTTCCATGTTGGCTCGCTTGTTGTAGGCGATGCTCCTGCATCATACTCCTTGGCTTGAAAAATTTCATGGGCTCCTATCCATGAGCTCTTGCACGGTCTGTCCATGATTTTGAATCACTACTTCAGTCTCCCATCCGACATCTTCCACCGGATGGTTTTTCCATTTGACCAGATACTCGAAGTATTGCTTTCGCCTGGCCTTTTTTCTCACCCTCTTATCAAGTATATGCTCCATCTGTGGCTTCTCTGCAATCGGCATCTGCTTTTTCCACTGGACCTCTAGTTGTTCATCACTTCCATCTCCTACTTCCTCAGTCTTATATGGATATAAGTCTGAAACATTGAACGTCGGAGATATTCCAATGCCATCCAGCAATTAGATTTCATAAGCATTTTCTCCCAATTTCTTTAGGACTCTGCATGGCCCAATTTTTTTCATTTTCAGCTTGTTATATGTTCCCCTTGGGAACTTTTCCTTCATGAGATGTGCCAGAACTAGATCCCCAACCTCAAATTGAAGTTTTCTCTGATGCTGATCCGCTCTGTGCTTATATTCCTGATTTGATTCCAGCAATCGCTGCTTCACCCTGCTGTGAAGTTCTTCCATCACCTCTACGAATTTTTCAGCGCTTGTCCTCTTAGTCATTATCTTCTTTGAATCCCTTAGTTCAGATACTCCTCTTGGTTGCCTACCATATACAATTTCAAATGAACTTTTTCATGTGCTTTTGTTCACTGAATCGTTGTGCGCAAACTCTGCCTGTGGTAATATCTGATCCCTGTTGTTGTGGTGTTCTGTCACCAAGCTCCTCAACAAGCCTCCCAGACTTCGGTTAACCACTTCAATTTGTCCATCCATCTGTGGATGATAAGTAGAACTAAATGCCAAATTAGTCCCCAGCCTCTTCCATAAGGTCCTCCAAAAATGCCCTATGAATTTAGTATCCCTGTTCGAAACCATGCTTTTCGGCAATCCATGAAGTCGAATGACTTCTTTGAAAAACAGATTCGCGATGTGTGTCACATCGCTGGTTTTCTGGCATGGAATGAAGTGTGTCATCTTTGAAAACTTTTCCATGACCACAAAGATTGAATCCACACCTCTTTGGGTCCTTGGCAAACCTAATACAAAATCCATGCTTATCGCCTCCCATGGTCTCTCTGGTATGGGCAATGGCTGATAAAAACCTGCATTCTGCTTTTTTCCTTTTGAATGCTAACAAATACGACATCTGTCAACAAACCACTTGACCTATGAGCGCATTCCTGACCAAAAATATGATTCTCTCAACTTCGCGAAGGTTTTGTCATGGCCAAAATGCCCTGCTAATCCACCACTGTGCTTTTCTTTTAGCAGATTCTCCCTCATGGAGCAATTCGGAATGCATAACTGATTTCCTCTTAATAGCAGTCCATTCTGGATCATGTAATCCATCCACGGGCTTCTATCTCTGAGAACTGGATTCTCAGCTGCCTCATATGCCTCTGCAAAATCTGCATCACCTGCATACATGTCCTTAAGATTTTCAAAACCCAATGCCTTGACTCGGAATTCCTGCAGCAACAAACACTTCCTGCTCAAAGCATCAACCACTTTTTTAGCAGTACTTGAAATGTGTTTAATTACAAATGTAAAATTTTGCATATAGTCTACCCATTTAGCATGCTTCTGATTCAACTTCTCTTGTTGAATCACAAACTGTAATGCATGATTATCACTATACAATACAAATTCCTTTGGGATCAAGTAATGCCTACACTTCTTCAGTGCTTGTATGATAGCATAAAATTCTTTATCATACGTGGAGTACTTTAGTTTTGCCTCATCCAACTTCTCACTGAAATATGCAATTGGTATGTCCTCCTGGCTCAAGACCGCTCCTATGGCAAATCCACTTGCATCACATTTCACCTGAAATGTCTTCGTAAAATCTGGCAACACCAAAATCGGTTGTTCCATTATCTTCCGCTTCAACTGATTGAATCTCTTCTCAGCCTCTGCTATCCAGTAAAAATATTTATGCCACTTCTTCACTATGTCCATCATCGTTGCACTAATTCCACTGAAATTCTTGATGAACTTTCAGTAGAAACTAGCTAAACCATGGAAACTTCTCACCTCGAAAATGTTTCTTGGTGTTGACCAATTCTTACTTACGTCCACCTTACCTAGATCCATCTTCAATTCATTTGTCGATATGAAAAACCCCAAGTAAATGAGTTTTGTCTTCATAAATGAAGATTTCTTCATGTTGATCAACAACTTTTCCTGTTGTAGCTTCTTCATCACAATGGCCAAATGCTTCAAATGCTCATCCTCTGATTTATTGTAAATCAGTATGTCGTCCAGATACACAATGACGAACTTCTCGATGAACTCTCTCAGAACTTCATTCATCAGTCTCATAAATGTGCTCGATGCGTTTGTCAAACCAAATGGCATGACTAGCCATTCATACAGTCCTTCGTTGGTTTTGAAGGTTGTCTTGCACTCATCGCCTTCTCTCATGCGAATCTGATGATATCCACTCTTCAAGTCAATCTTTGAAAAAAAATTTGCCTCACTCAGGCAATCCACCAGATCATCCATTCTCGGTAGTGGAAATCTGTACCTGATGGTTATCTTATTAATTTCTCTTGAGTCGGTACACATCCTCCAGCCTCCGTCTTTCTTCAGACTGAGCACTGTCGGAACAGCACATGGACTCAAACTTTCCCTGACCAATCCTTTGTCCAATAACTCCTGGACCTACCTTTTGACCTCCTCATTTTCTTGCGGCGTCAACCTGTAGGCAGCTTTGTTCGGCAAACTAGCTCCTAGTATGAGATCGATGTGATGACTCACACTCCTCATCGGTGGCAACGAATGAGGTAATTCATCCACTATGATGTTAGTGAACTCTTCCAGTAGTTCTTGAATCTCAACTGGAAAATCATCCACTCTTGTGCTTGTCAGAACAATCCTCGGCTTTTTGACAACAAAGAATTGCGGATTTTCCTTCTTCTCAACCTCTGTAAGAAGCTCCTTCCCACTCATGAGAAGTATTTTCTTTCTTACTTCCATCTTTACCTCCTTATCCTTTATCGGAAGCAACATATGGGTTCTCCCATTTTTCTCCAGGGTATACGTGTTCATTCTTCCATCATGAATCACATTTCTGTCATATTGCCATGGTCTTCCTAGCAATAAATGACATACATCCATGGGAATAACATCACAGAGTATTTTATCATTATATCCTCCTATCTTGATGTCAACTAAGCATTGTTTAGTGACACTCACCTGATGTCCCTTCTGTAGCCATGAAACTTTGTATGGACTCGGGTGATCAGTTGTCTCCAGCTCTAGTTTCTCCACCATCTCGGTTGAAATGAGATTATCTATGCTTCCGCTATCCACGATAACCTTGCATTTCATGTCATTGTTCTTGCAAGCAGTTCGGAAAAGTCTAGTTCTTTGAGTTGTACCCTCCACCTCCTTCTCGGGTGTTAAGAGAACTTTACACATCATCAGTGACCTTCCGTCTTCTGCATCTTCTACTTCAGCAGCTTGCCTCTGTGCCTCAGCGATGTGAGATTCTCCTCCATCTTTCTTCCTATATGGACAGTCAACTACCTTGTGCCCATTCTTCCCACATGTGTAGCATGTGATGAATCCACCTCGGCCTCTTCCTCTACCTCTGGTACGAGGAAATGTGTTATTATCAGCGTATCCTCCTCTTTGTTCAGTATGTTGTTCTCTTTGTTGTTCAGCGTGATGGCCTCGCTGTGAACTTTCCCCTCTTTCTGTTCTTGTCTGAGGCTTCTTCCAGTTGTCCTTGGATTTCTGGAACCCATCTTGGGCAACGGATTTACCTTTCGGCTAGCTCCTACCTCTGCCTCACTGTGCCTTGCTTATGGCTTAGTTTCTCTTCAGCTTTCAATGCCATCTAATACGCATCCTCCACCGTTCTGATGGTTGTCATACTCATCTCATCCTGGATATCGTATCTTAATCCATTCATATACCTGGAAACTTTTTCATCATCGCTCTCCCGATGACCTACTCTGATATTGAGCTTGTAGAATTCTTCAGTATACTCCTTTACTGTCATCAACTTTTGTCTCAGGTTCTGCATTCTCCTGAACAGTGTGATTTGATAATCCCTTGGGATGAACTTTTCCTTCATCTTTGCAATCATTCGATCCCAGTTTTTGATCTTTTGTTTACCTTTGGAATGTATATCTGCTTGAATCTCATCCCACCATAATGCTGCATGTCCCTTCAATTTTGTGACAGCATGCCTAACCTTCTTATCTTCCTCGATGTCTGCATAATCGAAGTAGGTGTCAAGAGCTCTAATCCAATCCAATAGCTCTTCTGCATCCAGACTCCCTTCATAAGTTGAAATATCCATCTTTGTCTTTGAACTCGTCCTGGCGATAGCTTTAATTAATCGCTCATTGGCTGCATCTTTGGCTGCAACTTCTCCTTGTTGTTCAGCTTCCACTTTGCCTTCAGAGTCGCTCAGATCTCCAACACTTTTTGTGCGTCTCTGCGCTGCTTCCATCTCTTCCAATCTTGCTCAGAGATCACGTATCTACCTTTCCATTTCTGGATTCTGTGCTTGTCTTCCTCTTCCTCTCTGATTCCCCCTATCCTCTAGATCGGGTGATTGTCTTTCTCTCATCGGCGGCATGGTGAAATTCTTCTTTTCTCTCTGTCACAGAAAACAAAGAGTAAATCTCGCTCTGATACCACTCTGATGAAAACGCGCCACCCAGCACGTCCGCTTCCACCAGGACCTTCTTTTTCCTAGGCCGAAGAGCTAGAGTGCTCTTCAAAACCCCTTTTGGGACTTTGTCACCCACAGGGATTTCCTTTATGATCTCCCAGTCAAAATCAGGAAATCAGACCTCGCCGGATCGCGAGTCCTGAAGTCACGGATTCGGGATTTTCAAATCTATGAAACCCAATGTGTATTACCCCATGGCTTCCTACTTCTCATCGAGAATTTTTCCCGATCGAGAGATCGGCACTTTTGAGGTCATGGATCACTCCCCTCTTGGATCCCCGATTTCCGATGCCACCTGGCGTTGACTCACGGCAAGGCTCAACCTTCTGACACCTGTCTTCCACTGGAATGCTCAGACTGTGGGACCGTCGCGTTTCAGGATTTCACGACTCCTCCGGCTGTGAATTTCTCGTCCCTGAGAATCCTGAATTGTTGATCCCCGATGCATGTGTGAACTCTTTTCTCCACGTCACTGCTTCCCTGTCGCTCTATCGGGTATTGCTAAATCATGATTTCATATGCAACGATTTCGTTGTATGCGAGAACCCCAAAATGCCGAACCCCGACTCTCTGGGATCTCGCGCCACGTGTCCCTGCTGTGATCAACGACTCTGACCCTCTCAGGAAATCGCTAATCGCGATTTCATGCACAAGAATCTTGGCTCTATAAATTCTGATTCTCCGATGAGCCGAGCTCCACTGACTCTCCGGCTCCTCGACACGTGTCTCTCCAAGATTAACGGCTAAGATCCATCCTCGGTATTTTGAGAACCACAAGATCCTGATTCTTTGCCTTAACCAAAACTCGATGACATTGATATCCCGATGATTCCTCCGGGACTCCTTGTCTGTTCGCTGGGGCTTAAACCATGCACATCTCCTCGGGATCTAACAGCTGACGGGATTTCACAATCTTCCTCTGCAAATCCTGACTGTCGATTCTTCCTCCTCAAATATTTTCTTGAGAAGGCTAAGTGTTCTTTCTCAGAACTTACTCTCCAAGCCCTACGCTTGCAACTCCTGCTCAACAGGTTCTTGACACAACCCTCCTGTGTTCCCTTTCAACGATATCACAAAGGTGCTATACCTCCTGAGCTTTTCCACTCTGATTCTTTCAAAGGAACTTACGCGCACTGCTTACGCTCAGCATTCAACAACTTCCCAAGTGTTGAATCCTTCAGACTCTGTGCACTTCCTGCAGCAGCAGTCTTTGGCTTCCCTTTGCTCAGATTCATAACTGAGACTTTGTTTCAGCCTGCACACTCCTTGCACAGCTTCAACACCCCACTCTCTCTTCCGGGTAAATGAGAACAAATGTTAAGCTAATTGAGCCTTCATCAACGCACTCTTTGCGGATGAATTCGATTGCACACCTTGCAGGAATCTCCTGGCTCAAATAGGGAAACAATTGAAACTCATTCTCTCTCAGACTTCAGTTTAAACCCTGAAATCACATGCATAGCATATACAAAGCAAATGCATAACAGAAGCAAACATTCATGAGCACATAAACAATATACACAGAGAAACAACACCAACCATGAGTTTGAATAAGAACTTCATTCTATTAATTCAACACTGTACATGGGTGTTCTTCATACACTAATCCTCTGCTTGCTCCTCTCTTCTCCTAAATGCTTGATTATCTTACAATGATACAATGAGGGTGTCTATATCCGTTTTCCCTCTCGAACTCTAAAACTGTCTAATCTAGAAAATAAATCCTATCTACCTGCATTAAATCTATTAAATGCCTTCTATCTACTTTAGACAAGAGCGTATGGCTCGAGGTCTGATACAATATACAAAGGCACTTTTCATAAATGCATCATTTATACATTGGCGCATCATCTTGAATGAAAATTCAAAAAGTTTCGGCTAGCCTTGTCCAGTTGTTCATTGTCTTCCTTGTTGGCTCGCTTGTCGTAGGCGATGCTCCTGCATCAGCGTGGTAGTTGGATGCTCTTGATTCATACAGAGGCACAGACACATTTAACGAACTAATATCAGGTTAGCTTCTTTGTTTCTAATTTCTATCATTCTTATGTATTAGTGAAACTAGAAAGTTTAGATCAGCTTTGACTATCTGTACATATGTGTTTCATAACTTAGTTAATTCAAGTTTTGTTAGATTCTTAAGTAGAAAATAGAAAATATTCAAATGTGATTTCTTTATCTGCTTCTATAAAACAATTATTTTTATATTGATTTCGTAAGTTTCTAGTAAAACTTGCAACTTGTAAATTATGTTCATAAGTGATATTTTTAAGTTTTCCTTTTCTGTTCAAATACACTTATACATATAATTATACTAGAGTTTATGTATATTTTATTATTTAACACTAGTTAGTTATTCATTTTCTTCACTCTTAGGAACTTATATTGGCTAATAGAGACATTAAAACCATCACAACAGGTTACACCAAACGGCTTGGGTTACTTGGACAACCCCGGACCAGGCATGTTCTTCCAAGTTGATGGTTTGTCAATTTCACCCATCAACAAATGGCACTAGAAGGAGGGTTTGATTTCAATTGATGGCACGTGGAAGTCGAAAGACTCCTCCCCCACACACTCTCTCCCCTGTAGTAATGCATAGTCACTCGGACAAAAACGTTACTTCTGAAACAACAACTACCTCAAACAATAATATTGAGTTTCCTGTTGAACCAATAACACCAGCTCCTCAAGGGGCTAACGTAGAAGAAATTTTTCATCAGTCACTTATAAGGACACATAGTGCCTTGGCCCGTATCAGACAACCTGGTAGGGATCTTAATCAACCTTTAGATTTCTTGGATATCTGATAACAACTTGGAGGCATTGGTCTGCTTGTAAACCCTTTAGAAGGTAATACTACAGATCCTGTCAAAACCCCTACTCTCAGAGTTCTAGGATCTAGTATCCCACCTTCCCCACCTGGTTCATATCCATCCTCTTCAGGAGCAGAGTCATCTGGTGAAGGTAGTTCATCGTCTGAACCATCTCAGCCTTCAACACAACCAACACCCATGGAAAACCAAAACAATCCTGCCAGACCCTGGCTTGATCAAGATGTCGTGGTTGTACCTGGACCTCAACACCTGTTTCCAAAACACCCGGAGAAATGGTTACCTAAATTTGATCTAGATTCTAAGAAATCTGTCGAAGATCACATAAAGAAGTTTATGTTAGCCATTAGACTCCAAAGTGTAGAGCATGAAGATGTAGTATGCATAATCTTTCCTTATACATTTGAAGGAAACGCCTCCACATGGTATTTTTCCCAACAACCACAAACTATTGTCCCCTGGGACAAGTTTGAAACTTGTTTCTTAGAGAATTTTGGAGATGATAAATCCCCTGAAGTCTTGGTTATGGAGCTCTCAAGCCTAAAAATGAACCCTAAGGAGAAAGTAAAAGATTTTAACCAGATATTCCTTCCATTAAAAAATTGAATTCCCACAGGTTCAATGCTCGTTGAGAGTCCAATTGTTGCATATTACACCAAATCTCTACACAACAACATAGCAATTTCAGTCAAAATGTCTAAGAAGAATACACTACTGGAAGCCTTTGAGGAGGCAAGCCAAATCGAAAAGGATATGCTAAGCTTAAAAGATAATCTCAATAGTGAATTTGAAATAGCTTCATCCTCTAAAAAGAAAATAGAAATCCTTACTAGGCCTCCCCAAGTCAAAGGACAACCTGAAACTTTAGACTTGGGAAGCTTGCAGAAAGATTTCCAAAAACTATCAAATCAAGTCGTTGACTTGAAGAGATCAGTCAAGGAGGCATCCTCAAGAAAAGGAAGTTTTAAACCTCCTTTCAGAAAACCTTTTCCTCCCAACCGACCAAACCGGACCACTGAAGGTCTCAATTTCGAAAGCTTGCAGTACGCTTTGCAAACTATTCTTGAAGCACACAATAATTGTGTTCCTCCTGAAAGTTATGAAGACGTAGTTGAGGAAGAAGTAGCTAAAGAAGAAGAATCGTCTCCCAATATCTTCGGACATTTTTCTAACAGTATTTTCCAAGAAAACTTTGAAACTGTCCATCCCTACAACACAAGAATCAAAACACAAAGCAAACCTTTTTCTGAAGTGAGTAATAATGTGCCTTCTAAACAGTTGAAGCAATCTGAAATAAAACAGATTTTAGCAGCCCCAATTTTAGAATATGACTTAATTGAAGATCTAAAAAAACTAAGGGCTAGTATTTTTGTTTTTGAGCTTTTAAAGTTTCCTCTTATCTTGTAGAAAATGCTTCAAAGTATCGTAGAAAACAGCAAGAACAATGATCCTAGCAGCAAGAAACTACATAAATTAGTTCTAAAACAGCCAAAAATATCCCTACTAAAACAACATATGAACCTCCGGATAAAAGGGATGTAGCTGAAAAAACTGTATCAAATGTAGATAGAACTGTTTGAGGGACAGCAGCAAAAAGCCAGCAAAATTCTATTGTTAATGTGCGGAAAAATGTCCCACCTTTCTTGTTAACTTTCAAAATTTTTAATAGGAATGTACATAATTGTATGGTAGATTCCGGTGCATCATCAAATGTGATTCCTTTGTCTATGTTTCAAAATATTAATGCAGAAGTTCAACCTTCTAATCTCAATATCATTTAGCTTGATCGAACGAACAAGGTAATCGGTGAACTTAAGAATGTTCTGGTTAGGTTATCTTCTAATCCTAAGGTTCACCAAATTATTGACATCATTTTTGTTAACATCCCTAAAGTCTATGTTTATTTTTAAGCAGGGACTGGTTCAAGCAGCTGCATGGTTACTTTGCCACAAAATGGGCTTATTTGTGGTTGTCGAAAAATGGACAACCCAATAAAATCAGGATAAACTGCGAACATTATCTCAAGCACACCATGACGGATCTGAATGATGCAAGCGAACCTTTTACTGCATCTACTAATTCATTCAAAATGTAGAGAATGAAAACTTTCTTTGGTAACTTCATGACCAAAATTTCCCCCTTCACGGATCCTGGGAAACAATCAAAACTTATGACCTGCACTCAGTCATCATCTCTGCCAAGTGTGTCAAACACTGCTGATGAAGCTCAAATCTGGTTGTTTTACTTTGATGAATCCAAATCCAAAAAACGAGTTGGTGCAGGATGTGTACTCATCGATCCCGTAGGTAATAAGACTTGCATTGCCTGTCAATTAGAGTTCGAGTGCACTAATAACACCATTGAATACGAAGCACTTTTACAAGGGCTTAAGAAATCTTTGGACATGGGCATAAGAAATTTAATGGTATTCGGTGATTCAGAAATTGTGGTCAGGCAGGTAAGAAATTCTATACATTGCTTATCACCACATATGAAAAGTTACCAAACTGAGGTATGGAGTTTAATGCAAAAATGTGCAGCATTTAATATAAATTCTATTCCTAGGCTAAATAATTCAGAAGTTGATTTATTGGCCAATGTCACCTCGAAACTATTACCTTCAGAAGGTCTTTCTCCTGGTGCATTTTCTGTTGAATTGTTGTTCAGACCGTCAATCCTGGATAACATTACCAACTGGAGAGTTTCGATGATGATCAGCAAATCATCAACTTCTTGCATATGGAGGACACCTTCCAAGGTGCATTCATTGATGAAGGCACTCACGATGAAAACCTCTGCAACTTCATGGTAATATCAGATCCTAGATCTCCTAAATCAACGTCTAATCTGGTAAGCTCTATTCCCAGATCCATTGTAAGACTAGAGAAGTTTTATGATTTGCATGATAAATTTAGAGGGTTAGTTAATTGTAAAATGAATAGTTCTTCCTAGACTTATGAAATGATAAATCTAGGGACTAAAGATAATCCTCAAAATATCAATTTGGGAACAGGATGCTCCGAGCAAGAATGATCTGCCTTTATAAAAAAATTTAAAGAATTCAAAGACGTTTTTGCTTGGACATATGATGATTTGAAAACATTCGATCCTAATATAATACAACATGTCATCCCCATGAAACCACAAACTCAGCCTTTTCAGCAGAAATTAAGAAAGATGCACCCCAAATTGGAACCCACTGTCAAGAAAGAACTAAATAAGTTACTAAATGCAAAGATAATTTTCTTGGTGAGACACACACAATGGGTGTCTAATCTAGTTGTTGTAAGGAAGAAAAGTGGTGAAATTTGACTCTGTGTCGATTTTCATAACTTAAACCAAGCATCTAATAAAGACAACTATCATGTTCCTCCAATGGAACAAATTCTTCAGCAGGTATATGGTTCCGAAAGACTATCACTGTTAGATGGTTTTTCGAGATACAACCAAGTCCTCATGTCTCCCTCAGACCAGTTAAAAACCACCTTTCATACCACATGGGGAACTTATGCCTACAGGAAGATGCCTTTTGGGCTTATAAATTCCAAGGCCACTTTCCAGAGAGCAATGGACATTGCTTTTCGTGGTCTCATAAATCAATCATTAGTGGTCTATATTAATGGCGTTGCCATTTTCTCTAAAAACAAGAAAGATCATTTGTCTCACCTTAGGGTTGTTTTAGAATGATGTCGAAAGTACGACATATCTCTCAACCCTAAGAAGTCGGTCTTTCTGGTATAACAAGGAAAACTACTTGGGTTCATAGTGTCCAGTGACAGAATGATCATTGATCCCAAAAGAACTCAAGCCATTGCCAAACTTCCTCCCCTTTCCTCCAAAAAATCTATGCAATCCTTTTTAGGCCAAATTAATTTTGTCAGAAGATTTGTCCCAAGTTTCTCAGAAATGGTAAGGCCCTTGAAAAAATTAATTAAAAAGGATATTCAGTACCGTTGGGGACCCCAAGAAAGTCAAGAGTTTGATTCTATCAAAGAAGAAATAATTGAAGCTTCGTCTTTGATGAGTCATGATTTCTCTCAGGATTTCACTCTTTACACCTTCGCCTTCGACCGATCTTATGCTGCCATGTTAACACAGAAAAATAATGAAAGAAATGAAGTACCATTGCCTTCATGAGATTAGCTTTCAAAGAGGCTATACCCAGCTATAGATCAACAAGCGTATGTTGTTTTCAAAGCAGTGAAACACTTCCGATCATATCTGTTGAAATCCAGAACTAAAGTCATCGTTCCTTACCCTGTTGTGAGATACTTGTTAGTACAAAAGTAACTGGGTGAAAAATAGGCAAATTGGATGACATCATTACAAGAATACGACCTCAAAATAACTCCTGCACAAATTGTTAGAGGTCAAGGCCTATGTAAACTAGTGGCTAATTCAATTGAAGAACAGGAAAGTCAAATTAACATCTCAACTGTAAATCAGTACAACGAGACACATGTCAGTTGTACACAAGTTGTTGCTAGTTCTTGGTATGATGATATTAAATTTTATTTATCACGTGGATCTTCTCCTCTCCATATCGATCCTAAAAACAAAAGAGAACTCAGGTTAAAATCTGCATCTTTATAGCTAATAATTGATGCATTGTTTCAAAATAATTTCTATGGTGTTCTTATTCGTTGTTTGGAAAAATATGAAGCAGAAAAATTGTTATCTAAACTTCATGCAGGTGAATCTGGTGGACACTTCGATGCCCACAATCTATGTCGTAAATGTATAATCTGTCAAAAGGCTATTGGATCGGTGAAAAAGGTAGCATTCCCTTTGCATCCTGTTACTATGGATTCACCTTTTCAGCAATGGGGTCTTGACATCATAGGACCAATCTACCCTTCCTCTTTGCAGCAGCACAAGTATATTATCACAACAATGGATTATTTTACTAGGTGGTCTGAAGTTGTACCTTTGAGAGTGGTAAACACGAATCAGGTAGTATCTTTCCTTAATTCAAATATCATTACTAGATTCGGCATTCCCGAATGTTTAGTCTTCGATAACGCATCTTACTTCTCATCCCTAGATATGAATGTATTTGCTTTAGAAAAAGGTAATAAATTGAAATATTATGCCAGCTATTACCCTCAAGGAAATGGCCTAGCAGAATCCACAAACAAGAATTTGATCAAGATTATCAAGAGGACAGTTTATGAAAATCACAAGAATTGGCAAAACGCTTTATTTAATGCACTCTGGGCTGACAGAGTAACACCAAAAACCTCTGTTGGTAATTCCCCTTTCTTTCTTGTCTACGAAAGAGAATTGATTGTCCCTTCATGTGTTCTTCTTCCATCTTTGCAATTATCACAGAAATTTCAAGAGGAGGAATGCCCCCCCCCTTGAAATTCGAATCAATGCCTTATTAAAACTAGAGGAGGTGAGAGCACAAGCGAAGAAGAAGTTGGATCACCATCAGCATATTGTGAAAATATGGTTTGATTCAAACTCCTCTTTAGACAGAAACTTTGAGGTAGGAGACTTGTTTCTTAAATGGGATAAGCCCCACAAGGGGAAAGGGGAACACACCAAGTTCCAGAACCTATGGTTGAGGCCATTTGTAATCTCTGAAAACTAGGTCCTAGCTCTTTCCATCTACGCAATTTGGAGGGACATCTAGACACCTTCCTGGTGAATGGTCAAGCTCTCAAAAAGTATTTTTCCTGATGATTCCAGATCCACCCCTGTACATATTTCCTGTTTGGATTTTCTTTTGTTTTCTGATTTTGGTTCTTTTCATTTTGCTTGTTTTCACTGTTTTCTGAGTAAATTTATGTTTATGTCACCATTTTTTTCATTAAAGGAAACCAGACTGTCTCATCATAAAAAAATAGTCAAGGTCATTTCAGAGTATTAGTGATGTAAATTGTTGAAACTCAGACTAGCAAAAGTAACTTCCTATTCAGAATAGTCTTCCTGGTTTCACTTTATAATCATGAGAAGATATGATCATCATTAAAAAGATGTTTACGTTGTCCCTATTTTTAAAGAAAACAACTCAAGTATGCCTTCTTGTCCTTGAAAATTTATTCTTATCAGAAATCTAAATTCATATCATGATGAAGGCCATCAATAGAAAAATTAAAGTTTGCAAATATCAAGTGTTTCGGAATCTGAAATTTTCAACATCACCCCTCTCTCCTTAAGATCATTATTTTATGTCAAATTATAAATAACTCCTAGAGAGATGTGGGAAGTGTCTATAAACCCACCGACATACTGAACAGGTCTGTAGGCAGTGGGTAAATGCATGCATTATTCCAAGATAACTTTGTTGGGGTACTGAACAGCCCTGGTGGCAGTGAAGCAATGTCGAGTTCAAGAAAATTATCAGGTATAAATTTTGATATTTATTGTAGAATGTCCTTCATATTGAATTGATAAATTCTTGGACAAGATAGAGGCATCAGAGTGGGTTAATTGACATCCCTGCAGAGGTTATGGATGCCTGCTGGTAGCAGCAGCCCTATCAACAGTATCAGAGTCATTTGGCTTAAATATCGTCTCTCTCATAATTAAAACTTGTCACCAGATTGCATTTGGACACAAAGACATATGATACTAGACTGGGTGATGTTTTTGAAATTGATCGGGATACTTGACTAGCTATTGACTATTCTTTAAATTCTTAAACCATTCTAATCCTTCCTAACATGAATTCTCTAGTGATGTAGATATAACTACTTCACCCAATAAGTCGCCATTGTTGGAATCCCTACACAATTTTGCTATTTGAACGATAAACGACACTTTCTGTAGCTGCCTTCACTTCATATTATCATTTTAGTATGATTGTTGGGTTATAAAATATGTTTGATTACTCTTTTATAATTGTGTTTTCATGCTTGATTCATGACTGAAAGCATGAATCAAACATGAAAACTTAGTTCCGTATTATATCCCTATTCAAAGCATGCTTTTAAAGGGTCATTGTGCTTGCATCTACTTCATATTTAATACTTGAATGATTTTCCTTTTGAGTTTGTTGAATGTCGATATAATACCTATGTTGATTCACATTTGAATTGTAAACATATTTATTTGAACCCTTTTCAAATCAACTATAGTCATTGCTAGACATGGGAATTAATGCACAAGTATCGTATCCTGTACTTGATCTTTTGTTGGCAGAGTGAATTGACAAGATTTTCAAAATTCATGATTGAAACCTTGTTGTTTTTACTATGATAGCACAGAGGTTTTGCTTGGTTTATTTCCATTTTATTCGCTCAGACTTGTTTCTCCTACTCATGATGTCTAAACCCAAAGCTATCTTAAGTCTCCCCCATTACAATCCAGTCATATTTCTCATGGATCTTGTTGTCTGAATAGATCTGAATGGATCTCAAGCATTGTTGTCTCATGATGATGCAGTCGAGGATTTGAAAGGCCAGGGATGGGATACCTTTATCAGAAGGTTCGAAGGGTATAACCTTCACGTGGCTAAGGAATTCGCACAAACATTTGATGGGTATAGGGTGAAATTTGGAGATATACAGTTAGAAATAACTGAAGATTTTGTCAGTAAAGCCACAGGACTTCCATCCACTGGTCAGAAGTGGCTCAAGAACTCGAAAATTGAAGAAGTGCCCTGGAGCCTCTTCATGACCTCCAGGAAAATCAATTGTTGTGAGAAAGGTATTCATGTTTATCTTCTTAAAGTTAGATGGCATGGTCTCTTGTCAGTACTTAAATAGTTTTTGACCTATGAGGGTCATTATGGTCTCATTTTTCTTTATCATATATGGTTGTTAATGCACTTCATAGGCTTTCATTTGAATGTGTCATTTTATTTGATGAGGAGTCTATACAAGATGTCTAAAAGGTACAAGAGACAAAGCCTCGACTCTAGTCTCTTTCACCACGGCTTAGTTAAAATGCTTTTGGTTCATTGTTTGAAAACCCTAGGTGATAACTGGGATGGGTTCTTAAACCAAAATGGATTTGCAACAATCATTCCTATAGAAACCCCTTTTTTGGGTGGACCACTGATAGGGAAACAGTTTGATTGTTCAAGTAATGGACTAGAATCTCTGAAGAAAAACCCTCGTGACGAGGAAATACCCAGTTAGTTTTTACATGGGCAACATGATGTTGGTTCTGAGTTGAATGAAAATCCTATGCAGGAATTAATTGTTGACCATAACACCACTGTAAAATCCGATAGCAAAAACCCTTGGAAACTGTCAAAACAAAAGAATGCAGCATTAGGATTCCAAAATAAAAGAGTTGGTCGGCTCATTTCAAGAAGTCTAAGGAATCGATCTAAACCTCATTTCATCTCAATCGACCTAATCGAGATCAATGAGGTCTCAGATTCCGAAATTGAAAATTTTCTCGCAGAAGAAAATCCAGATTGTCATAAATTGGATCCTACTCAGCCATACAACTTTTTTAATAATATTCCACCGTGTCTTGAGGGTAGTGAGGGGTTTACTGGTATTAATCTTGGTCAAGAGACTGCAACAGGTAGTATTGATATACCCAGACCCAACTATACGTTCCATCGACAGATCGCTCCTACTGTGCATTGCGGGGTCTGCCTACATTGGATTGAACAGTACTATACTGATATCCCTATTCTCCAAGCACAAATTAAAGCACTCGCAGCTCGCAATGAATTATTGACTAAAGAAAATCAGGACCTCAAAGCAAACGAAGAGAGACAAGCTAAATGGATTAAGAAGACAGACAATATTGTGATTACAAATGTAGACAGTGTTAATGCCATAATCAATTGTGAGCTATCTTGATCAATGTTTAGTCATTACTTGAAATGGTAAAATTGTCTTTCCCTTTTTATTACGTTCATGTTATCTCTTTGAATCAAATTTGTTTTAAACTTAGATTTATTTTACCAATATAAGACTAGATATAGAATCTTCTGATTATGTAGCCAAGTCATGTTTATATAAAATTTAGTAATTGGTTGTTAATAAATCATCTAACTTGTTCCTATTTCGTTTTCAGGATGTGGTATATCTTGATGTTGATTTTATGAGGTGGAACATGTCCGATTTAGATGATTAGTATCTCTTTCCTATTCATTTTGTAAATGAGAAAAAACTTTTATTAGTATTTGAAGACACAATTTGATTATGAGTGGTTGTAGGCCCTCCACTTTTGTAGTATTTTGACTTCATGGGATATGATCCTGTCCTAGGAGATAGGAAGTTGAGATTTCAAAAACTCTTTAAATACTCTCTATTTTGTAAATGAAAGGCATCTTGGCCTGGAACCAAAGATGGACGAATGATTTTTCAGGACTTAATGGAGCAACATACATCATTTTGGCTTTAGTCCTTTGTGAATGGTGTTTCATTAATGTTTTGTTTTATTTAATCTTGGTATATTAATATGTCTTGTAGCTTTAGACTCATTGATATGTTATGTTTTAGGATATTCATGTTATAAATATCGTTCATGATTTATTGTTCCAGATATTGACACTGTGATCATATTTTCCATTTGAATATCAAGATTTATCTTTGATGTTTAGTTGAACAATGAAATGAATGTGTTACACTCAGATTTATCTGAATGTAATCATTTGTGATCATAAGATCACATAATTAATTTTTGTTCCCTATTCGATTTCTAAAATCATGGCTGCCAATACATTCTATGAATTTATTCAAAACAGTTTCAGTATAAGTCTATTGCAGATTTATCTCATAGGCAGGGTAGTTGGATGCTCTTGATTCATACAGAGGCACAGACACATTTAACAAACTAATATCAGGTTAGCTTCTTTGTTTCTAATTTCTATCATTCTTATGTATTAGTGAACCCAAAAAGTTTAGATCATCTTTGACTATTTGTAACTCTGTGTTTCATAACTTAGTTAATTCAAGTTTTGTTAGATTCTTAATTAGAAAATGGAAAATATTCAAATGTGTTTTCTTTATCTACTTCTATAAAACAATTATTTTTATATTTATTTCGTAAGTTTCCATTAAAACTTGCAAATTGTAAATTATGTTCATAAGTGATATTTTTATGTTTTCCTTTTCTGTTCAAATACACTTATACATATAATTATATTAGATTTTATGTATATATTATTATTTAACACTAGCTAGTTATTCATTTTCTTCACTCCTAGGAGCTTAGATTGGCTAACAGAGCCATTAAACCCATCAGAATAGGTTACACCAAATGGATTGGGTTACTTGGACAACCTCAGACCAGACCTGTTCTTCCAAGTTGACGGCTTGTCAATTTCTCCCATCAACAAGAGTGGGGGTAAGGAGTGAGAGGAAGGGGGGGAA
>JZKD02S1673936.1:9862-23042 GCA_000966675.3 Picea glauca
CACTTCTCTTCATAAAAGTGGGTCACTTCATAAAGCAGCTTACACTATCACGTGGTCATTTGGTTATCGTTTATTCCTTTTTTTTAAAAGGGCATAAATCTCACATCCGAAGTCCGTTTTCAGTGCCGTTTTTTTTAAAACCGCATAACTTTTCGATATTTTTCCATCCAAATCATCATTTTAAGTTTTTAAATCATATTATATGCATATTTAATATGGATTCTACAAGTAATCTCTTGCTTACCAACACCAACTACTTCCAATGGAAATCTCATATGGAAGATTTATTAAGACGTAAAGGCTTGTATCGGATTACCTTTGTACATGAAACAACACCCGCTGATGATGATAAGAAAGTAAAATGGGATAATAGGAGTGACAAAGCATGTGGACTAATTGGAATGTCCATATCTCTTGATTTAAGGTACCACCTTCAAGAAATTGATGACCCCGAAGAAGCTTGGGAAAAGATTGAATCTGTGTTTGGTAAACTCAATATTATTCGAGCACAACAGTTAGAAAATCAAGTATTGAACTTGATTCCAAGTGATTTTATTTCCTTGAAGACTATCCATATAATTTTAAAACACTCAGAATTTTATGCGAAGAATGTAAGATAAAAATGGAGGAATAGCGTTGTATTTATCTTATTCTTTCTAAGCTAGGTAGTGCATATTATGTGTTTGTATCTACCTTTTATGCCATGAGAGAGGCTCTAGGAAAAGATTATGAAAAACCCACTCTTGAGTCCTTTTGTGCTTCTTTGATTAGAGAGGAAGATAAGATTGTACAACTTGGAGTGATCAACACTGCAGGTACCTCCAACAAAGCCTTAGTTTCCCAGCAGAAAGATAAACCCAAGTATCCCAAGAAGCAACATCCTCGCTACAACAACAAGCAACATAAGGGTCCCAAACTTGCTTAGACAAATTCAGCTCCTAATGGTGACAAAGGAGCAAAATATAAAACTAAGAAGACTGATAGACATTGCAACTTTTGTGATAAAGATGGTCATGATGAGTCTAAATGTTTCAAGAATATGGAAGCTTTAGAAGTAGCGATGAAGAAGCACAACATCAGTATTGATTATACTTCTTCTTCTTCTTCTCATGGACATGCACTTTCCGCTTCTGGTTTCTCCTTCAACACAACTTCTACTTCTTCTTCTGATGAGTGGCTTATTGATTCAAGAGCATCTTATCATATGGCTAAGGATAAAGCCATATTTTCTACTCTAAATGAATGTAACACCAAGAAAATATTTTTTGGTGATGATATATCTCTTAGTGTTGTAGGATCTGGAACAATTCAAGTAGATAATGGTCATTTCAATGATTTATTATGTGTTCTAAGTATTTCTTGTAACCTTCTATCAGTCTATCAAATCACTCATTTAGGTGAAGGTAAAACCATAGAGTTTTCACCTCACCAAGTTGTAATCAAGGATCTAAAAGATCCTAAGCATGTTCTTACAACTGGAATTGTTGATGATATTACCAGGTTGTACAAGTTTGACAACTTTGGGTCGTCAACTTTTTCATCAGTTTTTGTTGATCATAGCGATGGCCTGAGCAAACTTTGGCATGAGCGATTTGTTCATCTAAACTATCGCTCATTGGAACAACTATGCAATCAACAGATGGTGATTGGTCTTCCTCTTGTTTCATGAAAATATGGTGTTTGTGCCGGTTGTGTTCTCGGAAAACATCATCGAAACAGTTTTGACAAACATGCCTCTTGGCACACTTCGGGCCCTTTGCAGCTTGTTCACAGTGATTTGTGTGGTCCATTTTCTTCCCCTTCTTTTTCTGGGTGCAAGTATTTCTTAACTTTCATTGATGATTTTTCCAAACATACTTGGGTTTACTTCTTAAAACTTAAGAGCGAAGGTTTTGAAAAGTTTTTGGCCTACAAGGCCCTTGTAGAAAAGCAACTTGGACATCAAATTAAAAAGTTAAGAACATATAATGGAGGCGAATATGTGAACAATAATTTTACAAGTTATTTCACTACACAGGGCCTCCAAATACAACACACTGTTCTATATACACCACAACAAAATGGTGTTGCTGAGAGAAAGAACTGCACATTAAAAGAAATGGTTAATTGTATGATCCAATCTAAGGGATTAAGTCTAAAGTATTGGGTGAAAGTAATCAATTGTGAAAATTACATAGTCAATCACACTCCCACAAAGGCTCTTAAAAATATAACACCAGAAGAAGCTTGGAATAAAATTAAACCAAATGTAAGTCACTTCTGTGTATTTGGCAGTATAGCATGGGCTCACATTCCTGATGAGAAAAGGAAAGAATTGCAGCCTAAAAGTGAGAATTGTATATTTTTTGGTTATTTGAAGATGTCAAAGGTTACAAACTTCTTCAACCACATTGTAATGAAATTATTCTTAGAAGATATGTTAAATTTGATGAAAATCTCTTGGCTTGTGAACCTAATCTGGCGGTTGTGCTTTCTTCGGCCTGTAAGCCATCTTCGACATTTGTGCCTTATTTTGTTCCTATTCTGGTTTCTCCTTTAGATGATGACAGTGAGGATGAAAATCCACCTCCACATGCTCACCTTCCTCCAGACGAGTCCTTTGAACCTGAACTCACACCAGTTCCATCGCTTCCTATATGGGTCCATTCAACATGAGAGGAAGCTGGTGATCTTGTCAGTGATCCTTCAGATTAGCGTCAAACACATTCACAGTTCCAGCGAGCCGCTTCTCTTTTGGCTCAAGTTTTAGAGACTTATGATCCAGTGACATTTGCAGAAGCTTCAAGTCATCCAGATTGGGATACAACAATGAATGAAGAGTATCGATCTTTAATAGAAAACGATACTTAGGATCTTGTACCTCTTCCAAAAGGAAGAAAACTTGTCATATGTAAATGGGTCTATAGAACTAAGTATGCATCAGATGGAAGTGTTGAAAGACGTAAGGTTCAGTTAGTTGCCAAAGGATTTTTCCAAGTTGAAGGAATTGACTATAATGAAACCTTTACCCCTGTAGCCAAAATGAATTCCATCTGCCCTGTTCTTGCCCTTGCTACCTCACATAAATGGGAGGTCCATCAGATGGATGTTAAACTTGCCTTCTTGCATGGTGATTTGAAAGAATAAATCTAGATGGAACAACCTCCTGACTATGTCCAGAATGACTCTAGCCTTGTTTGTTTCCTTAAGAAATCTCTTTATGGTGTTAAGAAAGCTCCCCGAGCTTGGTATGCCAAAATGGGTAGCTTTCTTATTGACACTAGATTCTCTAGATGCCATTATGATCCTAATGTCTATACTAAGAAAGTATGAATCCATCTCATAATCCTTTTCCTTTATGTTGATGACCTTATCCTTACTGATAGTGACTCAAAACTTTTAAACCATGTGAAAACTAGCCTTAAGAAGAAATTTGAAATGACAGACTTAGTTTTTTTGCACTATTTCCTTGGCCTCCAAGTTTTGCAAACCAATGAAGGAATTTTTCTTTCCCAGTCTAAGTATTCTTGTGACCTTCTTAGTTGCTTTCACATGGATGATTGTAAACCAACCCCTTCTCCCTTCCAATCTGGAATCAAGCTCACTGCCACCTATACTTGTCCTGAAGTTGATGCCACCCTATACCGTCAGTTAGTTGGTAGCCTCTTATACTTGACTCATACCTATCCTGATCTTTCCTTTGATGTTGGTATTGTTTCCCGGCATATGAAAACACCCCATGAAATCCATTGGAAAGAAGCTAAAAGGATACTTCTCTATGTCCATGGTACAATTTAGTTCAGGATACATTACAGTTCAGGGAGGACTCCTTTATTGGTTGGTTTCACTGATTCAGATTGGGTCTGTGATACTGATGATCAAAAGTCTACTACAGGTTATGTTTTCAGCCTTGGTTTAGGACCTGTCACTTGGGCCTATAAGAAACAACATGTGATTGTAGTTTCTTCAGTAGAAGCAGAGTACCAAGCAACAATAAATGAAAGTCAGGAAACCTTGTGGCTTCAACAGATCCTTTCAGAGTTTGGATTTGAGCAGTAGCATCTGACTAGCCTTTGGTGTGACAATCAGAGTGCCATAAATATTTCCAGAGACCCAGTTCAACATCAGCGCAGCAAGAACATCGAGCTACACATGCACTTCATCAAAAAACTCATTCACGATCAAGTTATTGAAGTGCTCTTTTTCCCTACAGAAGACCAAGTTCTAGAAATTTTCACAAAGTCTCTTACAGAAGTGAAGTTTTCCAAAATTTGATCTATGTTAGGAGTTCAGGAAGTTTTCATTAAGGGGGGATAGGTTCTAATGCCTCCTTCCTTCTCCTATTGTGTCAACATTGTAAATCCTTCAATCATATCCCAAGTTGTTCTTAAGGGGGGATGTTAGGATATTTAGACACTTAGGAGTTAGTAAAGATCTACTTGGTCTAATGTGTCGTTAGGTAAAAGTGTGTTTCTTAGTGTGTTTCTATAGTATGCATTAGTATCCACTTGTAGTTAGGAAATCCGACGGTCACAATATGTTCCCAACATAGAGTGATCCGACGGTTCATACTCTCCTCGATCTTAACAACCATAGATCTATGTCTTAACACCCAATTGGTCCATGATATCTATTTAAAGAGCATGGACGTTCATTTGTCGATGATCGATTGTGAGAAAATCTCTTGTAAAGTCTCTTTGTAATATTTTTCTTTTACATTAATAAACTGCTCCAAGTGGCCGCGTTGGTTGGGGCCGTGGATGTTTCCCCATAGGGGTTTTACCAAATGAAAATATCGGTGTGTTGATATTTGTTATGGTTATGTGAGTGGTTACTAAATGTTTTCATCCTCTGTTGGAATACCTGTGTTGTCGAACAGTAACCGTATTAATATCATAGAAGATTTAAGAGTGATCAAAATAAATAGA
This sequence comes from Picea glauca, assembly GCA_000966675.3. Lineage (NCBI taxonomy): Eukaryota > Viridiplantae > Streptophyta > Pinopsida > Pinales > Pinaceae > Picea > Picea glauca. The sequence goes on from JZKD02S1673936.1 coordinate 14,770, forward strand.
GAAATAATATGAACTAGTGGATGGGTTTGCAAAATTGAATTACAAACAAGAAGATCTTAAACTAATCATCAATTTTAGTTATAGTTGTAGGGCCAAGGCCATGAATTGTGTATAGCATCTTGACCAGTAACCCATTGATCTATATTATTTCCCAATTCTATTGAAATATTGTAACTTCGAAGAATATTCTACCTGAGAGAGAGTTGAATAATATTATTATATTATATTGAATTAGGCCCTATTGTGCCTTAGAAAAAATCATCCTTATTGTGCCTTGACAATTAAATGTAAATTAAGAGGGTAAAGTGACAGGTCAACCTAGACCTACTTATAGGTTGGCCAGACCACTATTTATGAGAGAGGACAACACCTCATTTGGACATACTCACCATCTAGCTCTGTAGTGTGCAAGTCTTGGAGGAGAACCTACTGCAACTAAGGGTGATGCCAAGGAGGTTTTTGGTATATCTCTTGGTATTTCTTATTTAAGTGGTGCACTACTCTTCCTAGTGAAGGAGTAGAGGAGGATATTATGTTCAGTCTTTGGTCTATCTATATTGAGGAAGTTTTTGCTGGGTTTTCTCCGCCATGAGGGTTTCCCATGATATTTTATGTGTCTCTATTGTTTATGTGATTGCCTCTCTTTCAGTGATCTTATTTACACAACTAATGTGCTAAATTATTATAATAATAAAGAAGAATCACAATTGCTAGCTGTATAAGTAAAAACTTCGACATGGTATCAGAGCAGGCCTGAAAGAGACCAACTCACAATCCAATTTTCAGTATTCCAGTTGTCGCAGAATTATGGTTTCTATATAAACCCTAAGTAGGAATTTTTCCCTGTTTAAGGAGGACATTGGGGGAAGTAACCACATCTAGAAGTTCTCCTTATGAGGGCACATCTAGTCCCTAGATCAGAATTATGAAATTTGAAGTTTGAAAAAAATAGAGTTTCCTCATAAAACCCTAAGTTGCAGTTGCAATTGCAATTGAAGTACCATTTGCAGTTGCAGTTGTAGTATCAGTTGTAGCATTAGTTGCATTTGCAGTTCCGGTTCCTTCATGCCAGTTGCAACACCAACTACAGTGCCAGCACCAGCTGCAGTACCAGTTGTAGTGAAAGTTTTGTGTGAAGTGTTAGGACCGATTTCTATTGTCCTAGTGTCCCTTACCATAACAAATATCCAACTAAATTTAAGTTACAAGTTGAAGCACCTTTGAAGTTTTAAAGGTTCGTTATTGCTTGTCATTGCTACCGGATGGTGCCACTACCTGTCATTATTTTCATAGGTATGTACTTACATATGTTCAAACTATATCATTATTCTAAAGGGTATTTAAAGGAGAAAGGATATTTTGTCTAAAAAAAATTTATAGATCCAGAAGGATCTCAGATCCAACACATTCATAGGAACAATGCACCCCAGTTTTGATTATTTTGATATGCATATATTTGTTATATCATTATTTTGATTCGTTGAATTTATGAGTATCATACAAATCATTGGTTAAAAGTAAAGTCAAATTATTAGATTGATTAAAGTTGAGATTATAGATTTTATTCTCTAACCCAATTTTCTGTCAAGAAATCATATTATCTTAGTACAAAGGACTGCTTGAAGAAAATACTTGTCATCTTGAGTGAAGGAGACTTGGAAGAAAAAAAACACACTCATTCTTGAGGACAAGACTCCAAGTTATAGGTTTGATTGGTTAAGTTGATAAGATTCAAATTTACACATATCATGTTTGATAACTGCTAAACACTATAGTTGTGATAACAATCTTTGAATAGTTTTATTATTGAATACTTGGTATCATGTGAGCACTATTGAGATAAATGCTTACTGTAATCATTTACTAGATATAACTAACATATCCTCTAGGAGAAACTTCTTGTTTTTTTTATAGGTTACCTGATCCAGGTGGATATCAGTGGCCACCCACCTTTTCCAATTGTCTCAAAACAGTTTTTTGGCACTTTTGGCAATTTACTATTTTTAGCAGTTTTAACTTCCATGGCCATTTTGAGGGCCTAAATGAAGGTTTTTTGAGATCGATCTTCTCAATGGTATTTGAAGGCATGATTGAGCACCCAAAATGAATCTCCTTGATAATACCTTTCCAACGGGCTATCATACGCCTAAAACGGATATGGTATGCAAACATTACGACCCCAGGAAGTTAATGTACTAACTTACCCAAACGAGGCCCACATGACTTTTGGAACTTCATCTCCTAGGGTTAGGTTTTTGGATATCTAGGGATTTTTTCATTCCTGTTTATTGTAAAAAGGCCTTCAGAGCCTCATTGTAATCATATTCTTGTGAATGAGTGCAACCGTCACATCTCTTCTCATAGATAAGCCACCACCATTCCAGCAAGCTTATTTCCACTGCATTTTACAATTTCAACTTATTTCCTTATTGAATAGAAAACCAGTTTTACTGTATCTCTATTATTTTGTGTTAAGTAGATATTAATAATTTGTATTCATTTTTTTCTTCTCATAAAATCCAAATCAGTAGAATCAGTGCGGTCTGCTCCTTGTCGTCTTAATGCATGTCCCCAATGAGGTCAGAGTACAAAGAGTTGGGTCTCGAGCTTGTTTCTCTTGAGGAAGAAAGATCTCATACACTCAAGTGACCTCTCATGGAAAAAGAAAATAAAGATGATAGGACAAGAGATCCTTTCAAACTATTGATTGAGGAAGCCCTCACTCAACAAAAGAACAAGATGATGGATAGTTTCGCACAAATCTTTTAACAACTACCAATAGGCGATGCAAATCTTTTGGCAGCTACACATAGGTGACACTCAAAGAAGTTGTTGGTAGTCAAAGTGAAAGCCTCTGAATCAAATGTGGGTTTTGACTCTGAGCCAGAACCAAAAAGGGGAAGACGAATCATTGACGTAGAGCACAGTGCCACCGTTGCTACCACCAAGATCCAGCCTAGTGAACTAGATGAGCCAAAAGAAGGAGAGCGCCTCTTCCATTCACAGATGTGGGTAAAAGGCACCCCGCGACACTTCATTTTTGATAGATTTATCAAGAAGAATCTCATCTTAGCAAAGGTCATCAAGTGGCTGGCCCTTTTGACAACACCGCACCCACAACCCTACACCATTGGATGGCTTCGCCAAGGAAGCGATCTTCGCATCAGCCAACAGTGTCCACTGTCATACGGCACCAAACCCTTCAAAGACAAGGTATTGTGTGATGTTGATCCTCTCAAAGTTTGTGATGTTCTTTTGGGAAAAACTTATTTATGGAAACATCATGTTGTATATTATTCTAGGCTTCGTAGTGTTATTATTACTTTGTAGAAGAAATTGTATAGGATACTTGAGGTAGTCCCACCTAGTGCTATTTCCTTGATCTCTTCTAAGAAATGCAGGAAGGTCATCTCTCAGAGGGGGAAGTTTGTCTTCTTCATGATTCGCTCTCAGAATAAGAGAAATATCATAGCCACATCCAGGGTCTCTGCAGCCAACCTCTCTGTTAGCACTTGGTAAATTTCCTAGAGGTTGAAACAGAAGAAATCTACAAAGGTAACTTTATCCAACCGCTTTTAAAGCTGGGATCTAGCCCTTCCAGATTCAGAGAGGGATCTCTCTATATGATTTAGCTATGTTTCTGATTTTAGATGTTAGGCTAGGTAAAGAAATAGGTAGGTTTTGTTGTCAAAGTGTTTTTGAATTGGTTGAGACAGTTTACACATCCATTGGGATATGGGGTCTGTATTTAATTAAATACGAAATACAACCAGAAACAAGAAAAGAAGACTTCCACAGGGAAAGATAATATACTCACTGGATCTTTTAGTAGCTTAAATGATGGACAGAAGAAAAGATGAGAAAGATAAATTCAACTAAGAAGCAGTTAAGAATTTCTTAATCAAAAACATCAGAAGATAAACATTAAAATCTTTTAGAGTCGGAAACAGGGTATCACAGATAAATCCTGCAACATACGTTACTCTTTAAAGATTAGTTTCAGAAAACAATATGATCACAAAGCAAGAAAAACATTCAACTTAGAGAATAAACATCACCAGTGAATACACGCAAGAATCCTGTAAAAGTGCCTCCTTTTTATTAATGGCATATCTCTTCAAAAATAGTACAGTCTGATAGCGTCAGGGAGTGAAGATCAACAACCCTCAATACTTAGAAAGGTGAAGTTTTTATAACTCAAATTACAAACATTCCTGTCATAACTGATCAGGATGTGCTAATTCTATTTTTAGCCTAACTAATTTAACTAATCAAACTGCTTGATGACTTGGTGCAATTGCATGTGGAATTTCTGGGTAGACCGTTGATGAAGCCTTTGCACGACCTCATCTGACTGGGCAGGTGCCTGGACCTGGACAACTCATCTGCTAATTGAGCAGATCGTAGAGTTCTTCCCATCTGAGATGACTAGGCATAGTAGCTTTGAGCAGTCTCTGATACACCTCATCCATTTCCGTATACTTAGCGAATGTGGGTTTAGTGAGGAATATGTATCGAATCTCATGTTGGATACTGATGTCCAACTGAAGGGCATCCAGGAATTATTTTCCAGTGATGCTCCCTTGTATGCCAGCAAATTTTGAACTATCCTTAGACACTTCAGACAATCTCTTTTTGTAATCAGGGAGTGTCATTAGTTTATCATTAATGACCTTCAGACCAGGGAGACCTTTCTTCTGGAGAGCCTCGATCTTACTGAAGAACCTTTGTACCCCTTGGTCCATGATCTGAACCTTCTCTTCTAGTTGAAGCATTAATCCCCTCTTAGTTAAAACTCTTTTAACCTCAAGGATGGTCTCAGTTCTGTCTTCTATCTTTAGCTCTTCTAGCTCTTCTCTGGTCTTAGAATTGAGGAATTTGATGATATCATTTGCCTGAGTTGGTCTATCTCCCAATTCTACTATGATCTTCTTAATGGCCTGTTTGCTCCTCTGGACCAAATCATTCTGTTCAAACATAATTTAGATCATGGGCCATATTTCATTTATGGACTTTGTGATGTCTGTCCATACATTCTCTTTGACCTCAGCCAAAGTTTTCCCTGCCACTGTTTTCTTTTGGAGCTTTTGTAGCTCCTTCTTGAGCTGCTCAGTTACCTGCTTCTCTTTGGAGAGACTGGTCTGGAAGGAAGTCTTGAGTTCCTGGAGGTTCTCAACTTCCTTTTTAAGCCTGTTGATCTCTGTCTCTTGCAGGTTCATCTTTTCCATGGATTTGGTGAGGTCAACTGTCCCCTCTTGTGATGTCACTGGAGTTGTGGATGGCACTGTTGTCACTGCTACTGTGCTTGCTGCTGAGATCGGAATGGCACTCAATGGCATGACTTCCATTGGTTTCATCTTCTCCTTTTCTTTTAATAATCTCTCCATCTCATCTTCCATTTCTTTGAGCTGTGCATTCTGCTCCATGAGCAGCTTGAGCATTTCGTCCTTTTTTCCCTCTTTCTATGTTATCTCCTTCGTCTGTGAGTCCTCTGTTGGCGAGAGTTTTAGTTGTTTCCTCAAGGAGGTGATGTCTGCATTTTTCTTCTTTATCATTTCCTCTATAGATTTGACGTTCGACGGATCATAGTCGATCTTGAGGATGAGCTCCTCCAACGTCTTGATTCTATTGTCCTTTGCAAAGGATGATATTTTCTCCAGCTTGAGCTGCGTTTGAGCATTGTTGAGTGACACCTGCAATTTGGCTGCAGAAGCAGAAGCATGCACCAATGTATGGAATACCATCTCCCCTGTCTGCTTGTGCAGATCCATCTGATCTTCTGGGTGCACATCCTTCGTCTGGAATTCGAAGGTGGCCCTCTTGTAGTCTAATATTACCTTGGGGTCTAGTACTTGCGCCTGAAGGAAGGCCATATGCATCCTACCTTTTTCTATGTCAAATGTAGACAGTAGCCTATGCTGCGCAGTCAACGTCTATTTTCGAAATTGAGCATAAGTACTGCTGGTAAGGGTTTGATTCTTTTTCTTAATCAACTCGTACTTCTCGAAAATGCTCAATTTGGGCCCTGTCTTGCCTAGCTGAGTATCCAGCGGGGAGTCTGTGGATTTCTTCGGTACTACTGGGGTGATTTCCTTATGAAGGATTGACCCAAAGGGTGGAATCACAAATTTGATCACCGTGGTAGGCGGGGCCTCTTTCTCCCCAGTAGGTCTAGGAACTGTGGTTGTCTTAGGCCTCTTAGTATGTAACTGGAACTCTTCAGACGACACCTCCGTGACAGGTAGAGATGACTCTTGTGGAGGCCTTTTTTCCTTAGGAACTTGTGGCATGGTTGTTGGTGGAACAATGGTTGGGGGAACCTGCTATTCCACGTCAACCAAAGTGTCAGGCACCCACACTGTCTGATTGGTGAATTTTCCAATCTCGGGCTTGGACACATGTACATACGGGACATTTTTGTTCTTCACCCGCATTTCCGAGATGATCCCATGAGGATCATAGTGCCATGGGAAGCTCATAAAAAACTTTATTTCTTTCAACATCCTGTCAGCTTCTTCCCCGGTGCCTCGACTGTTGCAGATGAAGGAGCCAATCTGCCCCTTGATTCGAAGTTGTTGCTTTTTCTTCAGAGATACGAAATGGATATCGTCTGAATTCATGATTTGTCTTATGTATTCTAGAGAAAAGATTCTTACCGACACATACTTAGGCAGCTTGTAAGTTGCCAAATCGCACCCAAATACTCTGATCTCAGTGTGGTTTTGATACAGATACCAATCTCCAGTCTTAGTGTTGTCCGAGAGATGCAGGATTCTCTGGACTTCGTCGTTTATTTGAGGCTCGAGCCTGCCGCTCAACATGCTTACCACAGGGTGGTAGAATAGATCTATGAATGCTTTGAAGCTGTATTCTGTAGAGTTATGCTTCAGCAAAGAGGTCCATGATGTGACTGGCTGAGGCCTTCCATCTACGTCCATTTTCTGCATGGAAAAACTAAACTTATCTGCTTGATAGAAAACAAACATGTAGGCTAGTATAGATGAATATTTGAACATTCCTTTTGTGCCAAAATTCACGAACTGTTCGTGAATATTGTCAGCCAAGAAGGTGCTGAAATCAAACTGTGTGGTGGGATTTTCATCAGTGGAGAAAATGGATAGAAAACCCAGAATGGGCTCATCTACCCACTGGTCAAAATAGTACCCTAAAAGAGCACAAAGGGAGGAGATGACTTGGTTTCCTTTGGTGGAGAACATGGACGACGGTTAAGGGGGATTTGTTGAAGGGAACTGAGCAGAGGGGGGAAGAAACAGCTCGAATATTTGAGCTCTCTGGGGAAAAGTCATCTTCTGATACAACTCTGTGAGGATTTCTAGGTTGAAAGGAGAAGTCGAATCAACACGGGGAATTTGCATCATTTGGTCTATGTCTTTGGGCATGATGAAGAACAGGGTGTCTCCGAATGAGGAGATGATGACTCTCTGTTTAGGAATATAATGAGCTTGGCATTTAAGTGCAAACTCGGGAAAATGGTGGACCTGGGGAAAAAGGTACAGGGGTAAATTGGACTCCCAGAGTCCAATTTCATCACTCTAGTCCAGGAAAACCTCCCTAAGCCATGACTGGAGGTTTGAGAAATAGAAATGGCATTTGGTATCTGCGATCAATCTGTCTTTGTCGACCAGTGGGATTTTATCTAGGTTGACAGGAGGCGGGAGAAAAGGATTCTCCTCTCCTTCTGCTTGTCTTGGCTTTGGCACCATCTCTGCAATAGTACCTACAATAAACACGAAGTTAGTGGGGTCGACTGACTGTGGATGAAGGCGATGGAAAAGCAATGGAGGCGTAAGAGGTAAATTTTTCTCGTGCGAAGGATGAATAGTGAATGAAGGGGGAATAACGGTAGTTTTATTTAAAACTGGAGTCGGTTGGGTGCATGAGACAGGTCAGCAGGATAACGGGTATGTTATCCAGTAATAAATGGACAACGGCCCACTTGGGGGTGAGATGGCAGGTGAAGGTGGCCAAAACATACGGACGGGTGACGTGGCTGATGGGGATTGGAGGTGAAAGTCGCAATAAGGGGTTGGTGATGAGTGAAAAGGGTAGGGAACTGACAGTAGGGACTGACAACAGTTATGGGATGGGACATAACTTGAGAACAAGTGGGACAAGTGGAATCAGTGGAAGATGACGTCCATGAATGACGGGGGTTGTCAGATAGCATATGGTGATGGGACTTCGGGACCAATAAGCTGACGCCACGTATGACAAGGGGCCCTCCAGAGAAGAATAACCATTCCGGAGCCCCC
>JZKD02S1673936.1:23176-58661 GCA_000966675.3 Picea glauca
AGGCAGAACGGATAGGGGGGTCTGGAATCCAATCTATACCTTTGATTTAAGCGCTCATCCCTGGGCCGTCCAGATGTGCGCAATTCTTATTACCGATTCCGGACCCTCCCCCCTTTGGTTAAAAGAAGAACGGTCGGGGGGGTCTGGAATGCTCTGTGAACCGTAGATCTGAGCACCGCGACTAGGACCGTTGAAATGTGCAAGGAGCATAAACTAAGAGCGGAGAACACATGTGCTGGGAAAAAAACTTAGGATAAATGCACTTTATGGGTTTTTTCCCCAAATTTTCAAAGAGACACCACCATGGGGCTTCGACCAAACTATCCTTTAGGCATTTGAGACATGGTGCAAAATTTTACATCAAGCTGGTTTTATTGGGGTGAAAAAATGAAGCAACTAACCTAAATGCTAACCTATCTTCCTATGACAGTTAACCCAGATTAAACTGTTGGGTTAAGAAATTACTCTACCCTGGGACTATCTGACCAGGATTAGACAGTCTGGCCAGATTTATTCACTAATCTAACCTATACACTTTGGCTAAGATTAAACTGTTTAGCCAAATCATTCACTACCCTATCAACATAAAATTTAAAAAGAACTTGTCCATGCTTGAAAGGTATGGCCAAGCTACTATTATTGCATGGAGCTTTTATTTCAATTCTTTTATGCCCTCTTTTTCTTTTTCTTCTTTTTTTCTTTTTTTTTCTTTTTTCTTATTCTTTTCTCTTTTTTTTTTTCTTTTCAAATTATTTGCAGAATGAAAAATCATTTATCAAACAAAACACTGGAGACAGATAATATCTCAGTCACCAGTTGATCCCCTAACTTATAGGGTGATAACACTCTCCACACAACAAAAGCAAGTAGATAAGGTTGTGGAATAATACTCAGATATCTTCTCCACACCTACCAAGGTACCTCTACACTGCAAGGTCAAGCACCCCATCGATATGACCCCCGATGCAAGACTGTCCAGTGGGAAAGTCTATCACCGCTCATTGTTAGAGAATGAGGAGATTGAGTGACAGATGCAATAAATTCTACATAAGTGGCACATCCGTCCCAACTCATCACCTTGCAGGAGACCAATCATGTTGGTATAGTAGAAAGATGGAACCTGGTGACTCTGCATCGATTACCAGGCTCTGAATAAAATCACAGTCAGAAATTGGTACTCGATTCCCTGAATTGACGACCTCCTTGATCAACTCATGGGGGCCAAATACTTCAGTAATATTTATCTGAAGTCTGGCTAGCACCAGGTCCTGGTAGAACAAAAATATGTATGGAAGACCACCTTTAAGTCAAAGGAAGGCCTTTTTGAATGGTTGGTCATGCCCTTTGGTTTGACAAATCTGCCAACAACTTTCATGAGTTTGATGGATGATATCCTTCGACCATTCACAAATAGTTTTGTAGTGGTGTATATGGATGACATTCTCATTCACAAAAAGACTTTGGCTGAACACTTACATCATATTCAGTAGGTTCTGCACAACCTGTGACAACACAAGTTGTACGCCAACTTGGAAAAATGATCCTTCGGCATGGACATGTTCCATTACCTGGGCTACATCATTATGACGTACATGTGGATCCAACCAAGATCCATGTCATCCATGACTGACCAACCCCAACCACACTCATTGAACTTCAAAGCTTCTTGGGCCTTGCCAATTTCTACTGCAAGTTTGTGTTGGGATTCTCCCATATTGCATGGGCCCTCAGCAAAATAACTAGGGGTGGTGGTAAGGATAAATTTGCATGGGGTTGGTCCCAACAACAAGTGTTCGATGATTTGAAGCAACTCTTATGCTCAACCCTAGTACTTTCACTCCCAAACCTGCAACATCCCTTTGAGATCGAGACAGATGCTTCATAATATGTTGTGGGCACCATTCTCACTCAGCACGGCCACCCCGTGGCCTATGATAGTGAGACACTATCAGATGTTGTCCAAAAGTACCCTACTTACGACAAAGAAATGTACTCCATTGTGCAAGCCTATCGCTAATGGAGACACTACATTCTTGGGAATGAGACAGGCATCCACACACATCACAATCCATTGTAGTTCATGCAGACACAAGAAAAATTGCAGTATGACCTCCATCAAAAGTGGTCCACATACTTGAAGAAATTCCACCTCAACATCAAGTATAAAATAGGAAGCACCACTCATGTCATTGATTGCCTCAGTAGACCGCTAGTCGCAACACTCGCCATGGTGCTAGAATCTCATGGTCATGAGACCTATGGATGGCCCCAACTCTATGAGACAGACCCGGACTTCGCCACCACCTACCAAATGTTGGGGGAAAACACAGTTGTTGATAATTTCCATCTTGATCATGATGACTTGTTGTGTTGTGTGGGCCATATCTGTGTTCGATCAAGTGAGCAAGAAAAGATGATCTGGGAATCCCACTATAGTCGGGTGGCAGGACACTTCGGTGTTGAAAATACAGTGGCAATGTTACAAAAACATTTCTACTGGTTTAAACTTCGATAGGAGGTCAGCAAGTATATCAGGTCCTGCACTGCCTGTGTGATTGCCAAACTGAACACTAAGAAACAAGGCATGTACATCCCTCTTCCTACTCCTGACAGGCCATGGGAATCTATCTCAATGAACTACATGACGGGCCTCCCATCCACCAAGAGGGGAAACGATTGTGTTTTTGTGGTTGTTGATCGCTTTTCTAAGATGGCGATTTTGGTTGCGTGCAAGAAGAACATCACAACAGAGGCCACTGCCAAGCTCTTCTTTGAATGAGTCTAGGTAAATTTTGGAATCCCACAAACCATTGTCTTAGATCGATACAGTCGATTTATAAGAACATTCTAGTCGAGCCTCTGGTCACTGTTGGACACCAAGATCACCAAATCCACGGCCTTCCACCCTCAGACAGATAGCCAAACCGAGGTCGTAAATCAAATGATTGTGCATATCCTTTTCATGTATAATTCACAGAACCCTTGCACATGGGATGAGATCCTTCCCTATGTCCAACATAGCTACAACCGATCCCTACATAGCTCAACCAACCACAACCCCTTTCAGGTGGGATTGGGATTCGAGCCATTGGGTCCCATAGATGTTGCACTTTCCCTTGCGGTCACCTTGACCGACTCATCCCTTGCTCCAAATGAAGCTAACAAAGCCACCCGGTTCATTGAGTGGATCCATCACATCTGCCAACAGGTTCAGTATATCCTACAAAAGTCCAATGACAAGTGCAAACAATGCCATGATCAACAATGGGTGCCACATAAGTTTCAGGTGGGAGACAAAGTTTGGTTTCACTTGCATAAAGAATGCCTTACAAGAACCCATTGAAAGCTTCACCCAGTCCATTATGGGTCATACACCATCACCAAGGTCATGGGGGATAATTCTTTTCATCTCAACATTCCTCCTTTCCTTGGTTTGCACCCAGTGTTCAACATGGATCTCCTTCACCCTCATTTCCCACCATTATTTGACACCTCAGAAGTAGCAGAACAACTAACACCAAAAAAGCTCATCCCCGACTACATACAACAAGCCTCCAATGATCAGATTGTGGAAACACGTATCAAGGGCAATCGACAACAAAGGATCTAGCTTTATCAAGACATCAAAGCAGGGCAGCTCCTGCACCAAGGCAAGTGGCTCACCTAGGGCCAAATTCAGTAGAAATTTCCTCATCTGATAGGGGAAATCAACGCAATGGAGACCATTTATTCCTAAAGAGGGAGGATTTATCTAGGTATATATTGATGTCCACCCACCTTTTCCAACTGGCTCAAAACAATGTTATGGCAATTTTGGCAATTTACTATTTTTAGCTGTTTTAACTTCTGAGGCCATTTTGAGGGCCTAAATGAAGATTTTTCAAGATAGATCTTCTCAAATATATCCAAAGGCATGATTGATCCCTGAAAATGAATATCCTCGACGATACCTTTCCAATGGGTTATCATACACCTAAAAGGAAGATCGTATGCAAAAGTTACGACCCCGGGAAGTTAATGTACTAACTTACCCAAACGAGGCCCACATGAATTTTGGCGCTTCATCTCATAGGGTTAGGTTTTTGGATGTCTAGGGGGTTTTTCATTCTTGTTTATTGTAAAAATGCCTCCATAGACTCATTGTAATTATCTTCTTGTGAATGAGTGTAGTCGTCACATCTCTTCTCAGAGATAAGTTGCCACCATTTCGACAAGCTTGTTTCCGCTGCATTTTACAGTTTTAGCTTATTTCCTTATTGAATAGAAAACCAGTTTTACTGTATCTCTGTTACTTTGTGTTAAGTACTTATTAATAATATGTATTCATTTCATTCTTCTCATAAAATCTAGATCAGTGGAATCAGAGCGGTCTGCTCCTTGTCATCTTATTACATGTCCCCAACGAGGTCGGAGTACAAAGAGTTGGGTCTCAAGCTTGTTTCTCTTGAGGAAAAAATCTCTCGCACGCCCAAGAGACCTCTCATGGAAAGAGAAAATAAATATGATAGGACATGATATCATTTCAAACTTTTGATTGAGGAATCCATCACTCAACAAATGAACGAGATGATGGATAGTTTCGCGTAAATCCTTCGGCGAATACCAACATGCGACACATCTTGTTCAAGCGGAGGTGTCCCCCCCTTCAAGGTACAAATAAACTTCGATATTCCTATATTTGAAGGTAATATAGACACAGATGATGTAGACAAGTGGTTGAATCTACTAAAAGGGTATTTTTCTGTCCATAACTTTTTGAATAGAGAAAATATTACTTTTGCAGTCCTCAAAGCCGTTCCCCATGTAAAATATTGGTGGGAAACCTTCTGTGAGCAAAAGGAAATAGAGGAACCCTCATTAATTAGAGTCACGTCCATCGGGGAATCCTTCATGGATTCTATTAAGGAACAATACTGCCCTATTGGAAGTTATGACGAATTTAATATCAAATGGACCACACTGCGACAAGATAGAGACCAAGCAGTGCCAGATTTCACAAATATTTTGCATACCTTGCGCACCAAGCCGAGTTTCAAAGATTCATAGTGAAATATAGTGCTCAAGTCTTTTAGTGATCTACATAGATACATCCATACAGAAATGGAATTTCTGGATATGTCATCCTTGGTCGTAGCCTACCGATATGTCATCAAAATCGAGCAGAAGATCAAACAAAAGACGCGACAATTTGGGCTTAGGAACCCCTCACAACAAAAGCTAGGAAAGGGCAGCCCCAACCCACAAAACAAAGGATAGAGAAAATATGGATAGTATCAGGAAAACCAGTCTAAGCCACAAGCAAAGAAGGACACCGAAAAGACAAAGAAAGATATCGAGAATTGGTGCGACTTCTTTAAGATCCTTTAGCATAACACTGATGACTGCCCCTCAAAGCAGTCACTGGTGGCCAAAGTGAAAGCCTTTGAATCAGATGTGGGTTCTGACTCTAAGCTAGAACCAGAAAGGGGAAGACGGATCATTGACGCGGAACCCAGTGACACCGTTGCTACCACCAAGCTCCAACCTGGTGAACAAAACGAGCCAGAAGAAGGAGAGTGCCTCTTCCATTCATAGATGTGAGTAAAAGGCACCCCACTGCACTTCATTGTTGATAGCAGTAGCTAAAAGAACATCATCTCAGTAGAGGTCATCAAGAGGTTGGCCATGTCGACAACACTGCACCCACAACCCTACACCATTGGATGGTTCTGCCAAGGAAGTGATCTCCACGTCAACCAACAGTGTCAACTTTCATACAACATCAAGCCCTTGAAAGACGAGGTATCATGTGATGTTTCTCCTCTCAAAGTTTGTGATGTTCTTTTGGGACAACTTTATTTATGGAAACGTCATGTTGTACATGAGTCTAGGCCTCATAGTGTTATTATTACTTTGAACAGGAAATTGTACAGGATACCCGAGGCAGTCCCACCTAGTGCTATTTCCTTGATCTCTTCTAAGAAATACAGGAAGGTCATCTCTCATACAAAGAAGTTTGTCTTCTTCTTGATTCACTCTTAGAATGAGCGAAATATCATAGCCACATCCAGGGTTTCTATGGTCAGCCTCTCCACACAGTAGAATCAAGTAGATAAGGTCATGGAAGAATACTCGTATATCTTCTTCTCACCTGTCGGGGTACCTTTGCACTACCAGGTCAAGCACAACATTGATCTGACCCCCGATGCACCATTGCCCAATGGACCAGTCCATCACTGCTCTCTGTTAGAGAATGAGGAGATCAAGCAAAATATCCAATAACTTCTCCACAAGGGGTACATCTATCCCATCTCATCACCTTGGGGGATCCCAATCATGCTGGTACAGAAGAAAGATGGAACCTGGTGACTCTGCATTGATTACCAAGATCTGAATAAAATCACAGTCAGAAATCGGTACCCGATTCCCTAAATCAATGACCTCCTTGATCAACTCATAGTGCTCAAATACTTCAGTAAGATTGATCTGAAGTCTGGCTACAACCAGGTCCCGATAAAACAAATAGATGTATGGAAGACTGCCTTCAAGTCAAAGGAAGGCCTTTTTGAATGGTTGTTCTTTCCCTTTGGTTTGAAAAATGAACCATCCACTTTCATGAGGTTGATGGACGATATCCTATGACCATTCACCAATAATTTGGTAGTGGTGTATCTGGATGACATTCACATTTACGGAAAGACTTGGGTCGAACACATGCAACATATTCAACAGTTTCTACACACCCTGCAACAACACAAGATATATGCGAACTTGGAAAAATTCTCCTTCGGCATGGACATGGTCCATTACCTGGGATACATCATTGATCAAAATGGTGTACATGTATATCCAACCAATATCCAAGTCATCTGTGACTGGCCAGCCCCAACCACACTCACTCAGCTTTGGAGCTTCTTGGGTTGTGCCAATTTCTTCCGTAGGTTCGTGTTGGGATTCTCCCATATTGCATGGAACCTCAGCCAAATAACAAGGGGTGGTGGTAAGGATAAATTTGCGTGGGGCTGGTCCCAACAACAAGCGTTCAATAATTTGAAGAAATGCTTGTCCTCGGCCCCAGTACTTTCACTCCCAAACCTGCAGCAACCCTTTGAGATTGAGACAGATGCGTCAGACTATGTTGTGGGCGTTGTTCTCACTCAGCATGGCCACCCCATGGCCTATCATAGTGAGGCACTATCAGATGTTTTCCGTAAGTACCCTACTTATGACAAAGAAATGTACTCCATTGTGAAAGCCTGCCACCAGTGGAGACACTACATTCTTGGGAAGGAGACAATCATGCACACTGATCATAAGCCACTGCAGTTCATGCAGACACAAGGAAAATTGCAGAATGACCGCCATCAAAAGTGGTCCACATACTTGTAGCAATTCCACCTCAACATCAAGTATAAAACATGAAGCACCACTTGCGTCCTTGATTTCCTCAGCAGACCGCCAGTCATAACACTCACCATGGTGCTAGAATCTTGAGTCCATGAGACCTCTGGATGGCCCCAACTCTATGAGACAGAACTTGACTTCGCCTCCACCTACCAAATGTTGGGGTAAAATGCAGTTGTCGATAATTTCCATCTTCGGGATGGGTTGTTGTGTCATTTGGGCCATATCTAAGTTCCATCAAGCGAGTGAGTGAAGATGATCTGGGAATCCCACTACAGTCGGGTGGCAGGACACGTCGGTGTCAAAAAGATAGTGGCGATGCTACAAAAACATTTCTATTGGCCGAAACTTCGACAGGAGCTCAACAAGTATATCAGGTCCTACACTGAATGCGTGATTTCCAAACCGACCACTAAGAAACAGGGCCTATACACGCCTCTTTCTACTGTTGATAGGCCATGGGAATCTATCTCAATCGACTACATGTCGGGCCTCCTGTCCACCAAGTAGTGAAATGACTGTGTTTTTGTGGTTGTTGATTGCTTTTCTAATATGGCGATTTTGGTTACCTACAAGAAGAACATCACGACAGAGGCCAATGCCAAGAACTTCTTTGAACGATTATGGGTACATTTTGGAATCCCACAAACCATTGTCTCAAATCGGGACAGTCGATTTCTCAGCACATTCTGGTCGAGCCTCTGGTCACTACTGGACACCAATCTCAACAAATCCACGGCCTTCCACCCTTAGAAAAATGGCCAAATCTAGGTCATAAATCGAATGATTGTGCATATCCTTCGCATGTATAATTCATAGCACCGTCATACATGGGATGATAGCCTTCCCTACATCCAACATAGGTACAATTGAGCCCTACATAGCTCAACTGACCACAACTCCTTTCAGGTGGGGTTGGGATTCCAACCATTGGGTCCCATAGATGTTGCACTTCCCCTTGCGGTCACCTCGAGTGACTCATCTCCTGCTCCAAATGAAGTTGACAAAGCCACCTGGTTCATTGAGAGGATCTAGCACATCCGCCAACAGGTTCAGGATATCCTACAAAAGTCCAATGACAAGTACAAACAATGCCATGATCAACATCGGGTGCCACATAAGTTTCAGGTGGGAGACAAAGTTATGATGCACTTGTAGAAAGAACGCCTTAAAGGACCCCATCAGAAGCTTGTCCCAATCCATTATGGGTCATACACCATCACCAAGGCCATTGGGGATAATGCTTTTCAACTCAACATTACTCCTTTCCTTGGTCTACACCTAGTGTTCAACATGGATCTTCTTCGCCCTTATTTCCAACCATTATTAGACACCTCAGAAGTAGCAGAACAACTCACTCCAATAGAGCTCAACCCCGAATACATACAACAGGAATCCATTGATCATATTGTGTACACATAGATCAAGGGAACTTGAGAGTAAAGGATCGATCTTTATCGAGTCATCAAAGCAGGGAAGCTCCTACATCAGGCAAGTGGCTCACCCACGGCCAAATTCAGCAGAAATTTCCTCATCTGATGGGGGACCTCAATGCAATGGAGACCATTTCTTTATAAGGGGGGATGTTTGGTCC
The DNA here is from genome assembly GCA_000966675.3 of Picea glauca. NCBI lineage: Eukaryota > Viridiplantae > Streptophyta > Pinopsida > Pinales > Pinaceae > Picea > Picea glauca. The sequence continues at coordinate 32,154 of JZKD02S1673936.1, forward strand.
AGGTGGATATTGGTGGCCACCCACCTTTTCCAACTTGCTCAAAATAGTTTTTTGACAATTTTCGCAATTTACTATTTTTAGCAGTTTTAACTTCTGGGGTCATTTTGAGGGACTAAATGAAGGTTTTTTGAGATTGGGATTCTCAATGATATATGAAGGCATTATTTTTCCCCCAAAATTAATCTCCTCGATGATACCTTTCCAATGGGCTATCATATGCCTAAAACGAAGATCGTATGCAAAAGTTATGACCCCGGGAAGTTAATGTACTAACTTACCCAAATGGGGCCCACATGACTTTTGGCGCTTCATCTCCTAGGGTTGGGTTTTTGGATGTATACATTTTTTGGCATTCTTTTTTATTGTAAAAATTACTTCAGAGCCTCATTGTAATCATCTTCTTGTGAATGAGCACAGCTGTCACATCTCTTCTCAGAGATAAGCCGCCACCATTCCAGCAAGCTTGTTTCCGCAGCATTTTACAGTTTTAGCTTATTTCCTTATTGAATAGAAAACCAATTTTACTTTATCTCTATTATTTTGTGTTAAGTACCTATTAATAATCTGTATTCATTTTGTTCCTCTCATAAAATATAGATCAGTGGAATCAGAGCGGTCTGCACCTTGTCGTCTTAATGCATGTCCCCAACAAGGTCGGAGTACAAAGAGTTGGGTCTCGAGCTTGTTTCTCTTGAGGAAAAAATCTCTCGCACACCCAAGTGACCTCTCATGGTAGGAGAAAAGAAATATGATTGGATAGGAAATCCTTTCAAGTTGTTGATTGAGGAATCCCTCACTCAACAAAGGAACAAGATGATGGATAGTTTCACACAAATCCTTCGGTGGCTACCAATAGGTGACACATCTTCTTTGAGCGGAGGTGCCGCCACCTTCAAGGTACAAATAAACTTCGATATTCCTATATTTGAAGGTTAGATAGATGCATATGTTGTATACAAGTGGTTGAATCTACTAGAAGGGTATTTTTCTATCCATAACTTTTCGAATAGAGAAAAGATTACGTTTGCGCTCCTCAAAGTTGTTCCCCATGTCAAAGATTGGTGGGAAACCTTCTGTGAGAAAAAGAAAACAAATGATCCCTCATTATTTACAGTCACGACCACCTAGGAATCCTTCAGGGATGCTATTAAGGAACAATACTACATTTTCAGGAGTTATGACGACTTGTATACCAAATGGACCACACTCTGGCCAGAAAGAGACCAAGAAGTGCCAGATTTCACAAATATCTTCCTTACCTTGAGCACCAAGTTGGGTATCAAAGATTCAGAGTGACATCTACTTCTCAAGTATCGAGGTGCTCTACATAGATACATCCAGACCGAAATGGAATTTCTGGACATCTCATCCTTGTGCGCGACCTACCAATATGCCGTCAAAATCGAGCAGAAGCTCAAACAAAAGACATGACAATTTGGGCTTGGGAACCCCACACATCAAAATCCAGGAAAGGGAGGCCCCAACCCACAGAACAAAGGATAGAGAAAATATGGACAGTATCAAGACAACCAGTCCAAGCCGCAAGCAAAGAAGGACACTGGAAAGACAAATAAAGATACCGGGAAGTGGTGCGACTTCCATAAGAGACCTTGGCATAACACTGCTAACTGTCGCTCAAAGCACTCGTTGGTGGCCGAAGTGAAAGACTCTAAATCAGATGCAAGTTCTAACTCTGAGCTAGAACCAGAAAGGGTAAGATGGATCATTGATGTGGAACCCAGTGCCACCATTACTACCACCAAGGTCCATCCTGGTGAACCAAACGAGCTTGAAGAAGGAGAGTGCCTCTTCCATTCACAAATGTGGGTAAAAGTCACCCCACTACACTTATTTGTTGATAGCGGTAGCCAAAAGAACCTCATCTTAGTAGAGGTCTTCAAGCGACTGGCCCTATCGAAAAAACTGCACACACAAACCTATGCCATTGGATGGCTCCACCAAGGAAGTGATCGTCGCATCAGTAAACAGTGTCGACTGTCATATGACATCAAGCCCTTCAAAGATGAGGTATTGTGTGATGTTGTTCCTCTCGAAGTTTGTGATGTTCTTTTGGGACAACCTTATTTATGGAAATGTCATGTTGTATATGTGTCTAGGCCTCATAGTGTTATTATTACTTTGAATAGGAAATTGTACAGGATACCTAACGGAGTCCCACCTAGTGCTATTTCCTTGATCTCTACTAAGCAATGTAGGAAGTTCATCTCTCAGATGGGGAAGTTTGTCTTCTTCATGATTCACTCTCAGAATAAGTGAAATATCACAACCACATCTAGGGTCTCTGTGGCTGATCTCTCCACATAGTAGAAGCAAGTAGATAAGGTCATGGAATAATACTCAGATATCTTCTCCCCACCTACCAGGGTACCTCTGCACTGCCAAGTCAAGCACCCCATTGATCTGACCCCCGGTGCATTGTTGCCCAATGGGACAGTCTATCACCGCTCTCTGTTAGAGAATGAGGAGATCAAGTGACAAATCCAAGAACTTCTCCACAAGGGGCACATCCATCCCAACTCATCACCTTGCGGGAGCCCAATCGTGATGGTACAAAAGAAATATGGAACCTAGCAAATCTACATTGACTACCGAGCTCTGAATAAAATCACAGTAAGAAATCGGTACCCGATTCCCCGAATCGACGACCTCCTTGATCAACTCACAGGGACCAAATACTTCAGTAAGATTGATCTGAAGTCTGGCAACCACTAGGTCTCGATAGAACAAATAAATGTATGGAATACCGCCTTCAAGTCAAAGGAAGGCCTTTTTGAATGGTTGGTCATGCCCTTTGGTTTGAAAAATGTGCCAGCCACTTTCATGAGGTTGATGGACGATATCCTGCGACCATTCACCAATACTTTTGTAATGGTGTATCTGGATGGCATTCTCATTTACAACAAGAATTGGGCCAAAAACTTGCAGCATATTCAGCAGGTTTTGCACACCCTATGACAGTACAAGCTATACGCCAACTTGGAAAAATTCTCCTTCGACATGGACATGGTCCATTACCTAGGCTACATCATTGATCAAAATTGCGTAGATGTGGATTCAACCAAGATCCAAGTCATCTGTGACTGGCCAGCCCCAACCACGCTCACTGAGCTTCGAAGCTTCATAGGCCTTTCCAATTTCTACCTCAGGTTCGTGTTGGGATTCTCCCATATTTCATGTGCCCTCAGCCAAATAACCAGGGGTGGTGGTAAGGAAAAATTTTCATGGGGTTGGTCCCAACAAAAATTGTTCGATGATTTGAAGTAGCGCTTATGCTCAGCCCTAGTACTTTCACTCCCATACCTACAACAACCCTTTGAGATTGAGACAGATGCTTCAAACTATGATGTGGGCATCGTTCTCACTCAGTACGACCACTCCATGGCCTATCATAGTGAGACACTATCAGATGTTGTCTGTAAGTACCCTACTTATGACAAAGAAATGTACTCCATTATGCAAGCCTTCTGCCAGTGGAGACACTACATTCTTGGGAAGGAGATAGTCATCCACACTAATCATAAGCCATTGTAGTTCATGCAAACATAAGGAAAATTGTAGAATGACCGCCATCAAAAGTGGTCCACATACTTGCAACAATTCCACCTCAACATCAATTATAAAACAGAAAGCACCACTCACTTCGTTTATTGCCTTAGAAGACCGCCAGTTGCGACACTCACCACGGTGCTAGAATCTCGCAGTCATGAGACTTATGGATGGCCCCAACTCTATGAGACATACCTGGACTTCGCCAACAGCTACCAAATGTTGGGGGAAAACACAGTTGTCGATAATTCCCATCTTCAGGATGGGTGTTGTGTCGTTTGGGCCATATCTATGTTCCATCAAGTGAGTGAGCGAAGATGATCTAGGAATACCACTACAGTCAGGTGGTAGGACACTTCAATGTTGAAAATACAGTGGCGATGCTACAGAAACATTTCTACTGGCTGAAAATTCGAAAGGAAGTCAGGAAGTATATCAGGTCCTGCACTGCCTGTGTGATTGCCAAACTAACCACTAAGAAACAGGGCATGTACACCCCTCTTCCTACCCCTGACATGCCATGGAAATCCATCTAAATGGACTACATGTCAGACCTCCCATCCACCGAACGGGGAAACGACTGTGTTTTTGTGGTTTTTGATCGCTTTTCTAAGATGGCTATTTCAGTTTCCTGCAAGAATAACATCACAGTAGAGGCCACTACAAAGATTTTCTTTGAACAAGTCTGTGTACATTTTTGAATCCCACAAACCATTGTCTCAGATCGGAACAGTCGATTTCTTAGCACATTCTAGTCGAGCCTCTAGTCACTACTAGACACCAAGCTCAACAAATCCACAGCCTTCCACCCTTAGACAAATGACCAAATCAAGGTCATAAATTGAATGATTGTGCATATCCTTCGCATGTATAATTCACAGCACCCTGGCACATGGGATGGGAGCCTTCCCTATTTCCATCATTGCTAAAACGAAGCCCTACATAGCTCAAATGACCACAGCCCCCTTCAGGTGGGGTTGGGATTCCAACCATAGGGTCCCATAGATGTTGCACTTCCCCTTATGGTCACCTAGACTCGCTCATATCCTACTCCAAATGAAGCTGACAAAGCCACCCGGTTCATTGAGCAGATCCATCACATCCTCCAACAGGTTCAGGATATCCTATAGAAGTCCAATGACAAGTACAAACAACACCATGATCAACATCGGGTGCCACATATGTTTCAGGTGGGCAACAAAGTTTGGTTGCACTTGCAGAAAGAACACGTTACAGGACCCCATTAGAAGATTTTCCCACTCCATTATGGGTCGTACACCATCACCAAGGCCATGGGGGATAATACTTTTCATTTCAACATTCCTCCTTTCCTTGGTTTGCACCCACTGTTCAACGTGGATCTCCTTCGCCCTTATTTCCCACCATTATTGGACACCTCAGATGTAGAAGAACCACTGACACCAATAGACCTCAACCCCAAATGCATACAATAGGAATCCAATGATCAAATTGTGGGAACACAAATAAAGGGCACTCGAAAACAAAGAATCCATCTTTATTGAGTCATCAAAGCAGGGAAGCTCCTGCACCAAGGCAAGTGGCTCACCAGGGAACAAATTCAACAGAAATTTCCTTATCTGATGGGGGACCTCAATGCAATGGAGAAAATTTCTTCCTAAGGAGGGAGGATTGATACAGGCGGATATTGGTGGTCTCCCACCTTTTCCAACTAACTCAAAATAGTTTTCTGACAATTTTGGCAATTTACTATTTTTAGTAGTTTTAACTTTCGGGGCCATTTTGAGGGCCTAAATGAAGGTTTTTCGAGATCTAGCTTCTCAATGATAGTCAAAGGTATGATTTAGCCCCGAAAATTAATCTCCTCGATGACGCCTTTCCAACGGGCTATCATACGCCTAAAATGGAGAACGTATGCAAAAGTTACGACCCCAGGAAGTTAATGTACTAACTTACCCAAACGGGGCCCACATGACTTTTGGCGCTTCATTTCCTAGGGTTAGTTTTTTGGATGTCTAGGGTTTTTTGCAATCTTGTTTATTGTAAAATGGCCTTGAGAGCCTCATTGTAATCATCTTCTTTTGAATGAGCTCAGTCATCACATCTCTTCTCAGAGATAAGCTGCCACCATTCTAGCAAGCTTGTTTCCGCTGCATTTTACAGTTTCATCTTATTTCCTTATTGAATAGAAAACTAGTTTTACTGTATCTCTGTTATTTTTTGTTAAGTACCTATTAATAATTTGTATTCATTTTTTTCTTCTCATAAAATCTGGATCAGTGGAATCCGAGTGGTCTTCTCCTTGTCATCTTAATGCATGTCCCCAACGAGGTCGGAGTATAAAGAGTTTTGGTATCGAGCTTGTTTCTCTTGAGGAAAAAGTCTCTTGCATGCCCAAGAAACCTCTCATGGTAGGAGAAAATAAATATGGTGGGAAAGGATATCCTTTAAAATTGTTGATTGAGGAATCCCTCACTCAACAAAGGAATGAGATGATGGATAGTTTCGCGCAAATCCTTCGGCGGCTACCAATAGGCAACGTATCTTCTTTGAACGAAGGTGACTCTCCATTCAAGGTACAAATAAACTTTGATATTCCTATATTTGAAGGTCATATAGATGAAGATGTTGTAGACAAGTGGTTGAATCTACTAGAAGGGTATTTTTTTGTCCATAACTTTTCGAATAGAGAAAAGATTACTTTTACGCTCCACAAAGTCATTCCCCATGACAAAGATTGGTGGGAAACCTTCTGTGAGAAAAAGGAAATATATGAACCCTCATTATATACAGTCATGGCCACCTGGGAATCCTTCAGGGATGCTATTAAGGAACAATACTACCCTGTCGGAATTTATGACGACTTGTATACCAAATGGACCACACTGCGGCAAGAAAGAGACCAAGCAGTGCCATATTTCATAAATATCTTCCATACCTTGCACACCAAGATGGGTATCAAATATTCAGAGAGACATATAGTGCTAAAGTATCATGGTTCTATGCATAGATACATCCAAACCAATATGGAATTTCTAGACATCTCATCCTTGGGCACGGCCTACCGATATGCCATCAAAATCGAGCAGAAGCTCAAACAAAAGACATGGAAATTTGTGCTTGGGAACCCCTCACAAAAAAAGCTAGGAAAGGGAGGTCCAAACCCAAAGAACAAAGGACATATAAAATATGGATTGTATCAGGACAACCAATCCAAGCCACAAGCAAATAATGACACCGGAAAGATAAAGAAAGATACTAGGAAGTGGTGCGACTTCCATAAGAGCCCTTGGAATAACACTGCTGACTGTTGCTCAAAGAAGTTGCTGGTGGCCGAAGTGAAAGCCTCTGAACCAGATGGAGGTTCTGAATCTGAGTGAGAACCAAAAAGGGGAAGACAGATCATTGATGTAGAACCCAATGCCACCATTGCTACCACCAAGCTCCAGCCTAGTGAACCAGACGAGCCAGAAGAAGGAGAGCACCTTTTCCATTCACATATGTGGGTAAAAGGCACCCCACTGCACTTTATTGTTGATAGCGGTAGACCGAAGAACCTCATCTCAGAAGAGGTCGTCAAGTGGTTGGCCCTGTCGACAACACCACACCCACAAAGCTACACCATTGGATGGCTCCTCCAAGGAAGAAATCTATGCATCAGTCAACAGTGTCGACTATCGTACATCATGAAGCTCTTCAAAGACAAGGTATTGTGTGATGTTGCTCCTCTCCAAGTTTGTGATGTTCTTTTGGGACAACCTTATTTATGGAAACGTCATGCTATATATGAGTCTAGGCCTCGTAGTGTTATTATTACTTTGAACAGGAAATTGTACAAGATACCCGAGGCAATCCCACCTAGTGCTATTTCCTTTATCTCTGCTAAGCAATGCCAGAATATCATCTCTCAGATGGGGAAGTTTGTCTTCTTCGTGATTCGCTCTCAGAATAAGCGAAAGATCACAGCCACATCTAGGGTCTATGCGACCAACCTCTCCACACAGTAGAATAAGGTAGATAAGGTCATGGAAGAATACTCATATATCTTCTCCTCACCTACTGAGGTACCTCTGCACTGCCAGGTCAAGTACCCCATCAATCTGTTAGAGAATGCAGATATCAAGCGATAGATCTAAGAACCTCTCCACAAGGGGCACATCCGTCCCATATCATCACCTTGCGGGAGCCTAATCGTGTCAGTACAGAAGAAAGATGGAACCTGGTGACTCTACATTGATTGTCGGGCTCTGAATAAAATCACAACCGATACCCGATTCCCCAAATCAACGGCCTCCTTGATCAACTCACGAGGGACAAATACTTTAGTAAGATTGATCTGAAGTCTGGCTACCACCAGGTCCCGATAGAATAGATAGATGTATGGAAGACCACCTTCAAGTCAAAGGAAGACCTTTTTGAATGGTTGGCCATGCCCTTTGGTTTGACAAATGCACCAACCACTTTCATGAGGTTGATGGATGATATCCTGCGACCATTCACCAATATTTTTTTAGTGGTATATCTGGATGACATTATCATTTACAACAAGACTTGGGCCGAACACTTGCAGCATATTCAACAGGATTTTCACACCCTACGACAGAACAAGCTATATGCCAACTTGGAAAATTTATCCTTCGGCATGGACATGGTCCATTACCTGGGCTACATTGTTGATCAACATGGCATACATGTGGATCCAGCCAAGATCCAATTCATCTATGACTAGCCAGCCCCAACCACATTCACTAAGCTTCAGAGCTTCTTTGGCCTTTACCATTTCTACCGCAGGTTCGTGTTGGGATTCTCCCATATTACATGGACCCTCAACCAAATAACCAAGGTGGTGGTAAGGATAAATTTTCATGGGGCTGGTCCCAACAACAAGAATTCGATGATTTGAAGCAACGCTTGTGCTAATCCCTGGTACTTTCACTCCCAGACTTGCAACAAGCCTTTGAGATCGAGACAGATGCTTCAGACTATGTTGTGGGGGCCTTTCTCACTTAGCATGGCCGCCCCGTGTCCTATCATAGTGAGACACTATCAGATGTTGTATGTAAGTAACCTAATTACAACAAAGAAATGTACTCTATTGTACAAGCCTGATGCCAATGGAGACACTACATTCTTGGGAAGGAGATAGTCATCCACACTAATCATAAGCCACTACAATTCATGCAGACACAATGAAAATTGCATAATGATCGCCATCAAAAGTGGTCCACATACTTGCATCAATTCCACCTCAACATCAAGTATAAAACATGAAGTACCACTCACATCACTAATTGCCTCAGTAGACCGCCAGTCGCGACACTCACCACGGTGCTAGACTCTTGCGGCCATGAGACCTCTGGATGGCCCCAAGTCTACAAGATAGACCCTGACTTTGCCACCACCTACCAAATGTTGGGGGAATATGCATTTGTCGATAATTTCCATCTTCAGGATGGGTTGTTGTGTCATATGGGCCATATCTGTGTTCCATCAAGCGAGCGAGCGAAGCTGATCTGGGAATCCCACTACAGTCGGGTGGAAGGACACTTCAATGTCGAAAAGACAGTGGTGATGCTACATAAACATTTCTATTGGCCGAAACTTCGACAGGAGATCAGCAAGTATATCAGGTCATGCACTACCTACGTGATTTTCAAATCAACCACTAAGAAATAGGGCATGTACGCCCCTATTCCTACTCATGACATGCCATGGAAATCCATCTCAATGGACTACATGTCAGGCCTCCCGTCCACCAAGTAGGGAAACGACTGTGTTTTTTTGGTTGTTGATTGCTTTTCTAAGATGGCAATTTTGGTTTCCTACAAGAAGAACATCACAGCAGAGGCCACTACCAAGCTCTTCTTTGAATGAGTCTGGGTACATTTTGGAATCCCACAAACCATTATCTCAGATTAGAACAATCGATTTCTTAGCACATTCTAGTTGAGCCTCTGATCACTACTGGACACCAAGCTCATCAAATCCATGGCCTTCCACCCTCAAACAGATGGCCAAACTAAGGTTGTAAATTGAATGATTGTGCATATCCTTCACATGTATAATTCATAGCAACCTCACACATGGGATGTAATGTTCCTGACTTGGCTAGTCTAGGAAATGCTACTAATGTGTGTGTAGGAGCAATTGTTTACAGCATATAGATGGTCATACAAATAATAAATGCGACAAAGGACTAGAAAGTTTATATTATGATATCTCTCTGGATTACAAAAGGCTGAATGCATCTTAATAAAATGACAACACTTGGCTAGATCAAAATACAAAAGGGTCTTAGCCGGAATACAAATAAGAAACTAAAAGATAATACCCAGAATATGTGAGCACTGTGGGATCAATGGATGCGTTGGAACTATGGCAGCTTGTACGGTAACTGCTGGAAGTCTGGAAAGTTCTCCCTGGGAGCTATACCTCTCGAAATGGCTTGGGAACTATCCTGAATGTTGCACCCTGCTCTAGTCCTCAGTAATAGTAACTTTCAAACCCCTATGCTAGTGGGTTTGGACCCCAGATGAATCCCCATCGGGGAATGCACCCCTCTTTCTCTAGAAAAAATGTGTCTTAGTAATTCCACCATCAGAATCAGATGCAATGTGTCTCAAAATGACCTCGTTGCTCTACTGGGAAATGGGTCGGAAGGGGTTCCCTGAATATGGCCTGATGCTCGCTCGGGAACCCTAAATGTATCCACCAAAAGTGTTGCACTCCCAAGTCTGGAAAATATGCCCCAGATGATTCCTTCGTCGGAATCTCGCAAGGAACCAAGAAAAAGATGTGCCTTTCCTTCCTCTCATATGGGTTGGAGGGAAATCTCAGAATTCTCCCTGGATGGGACAATTTGATCTCTAAACCTCCATATAAGTTGTGCCCTCCCTCTTGATGAATGCGCCCTTGTTGTTGAACACTGAGTAACTGCTACTGAAGGATGATGGAATACTTGTATGATCTTCTCAGTGACTATGGTGTGCCTCTAAACACTGAAATCAGCCAACTGGTGTCTTCCTCCTGGAATCCACTGAACTATCTCTCTTGAGATGCGCCTCTCTCCTCAATGACAAGTCATAATCTTCATAATGATGAATTAGGTCGTTGACCCTTCCTTTATAGCTTTCCAAAACCCTAAATCACTACTGAAACCTTAAGTCACTGTTGACTTCCAGAACCCTAAATCACTGCTAAAACTCTAATTCACTGTTGACTTCTATTTTTAGCTCATAATGACTTAAAAGCACTTTTAAACCTTTTTAGCTCAATGCCACTTTCTGATTATAACACCTGTGACTGGAGTGACCTCTAGTAACCCTGCTTACCCCTTTTCTATCCCTGGCTATAGTCTAACATGGCAGTTTAGACCATTAAGCCTCCTCTCTAGAGATCCTATTTGGAAAGGGACATTACAGTCCTCCCTTCCCGAAATTGCTTGTCCTCAAGAAATAAAAATCCAGGGTACTACAACACCTACTCGCTCTCCCAAGTAGCGTCCTCTATTGGAAGCCCTCTCCATATGATCAAACACTATCTGATGACCCTGCTCCTCAATCTACACTCCTGGAACTCCAAAACCTCCTTTGCAACTAACTCCAACTGTCCCTTCTCATCCAATGGGGGAAGCTCCTCTGATGTGCTAATGAATTGTCCCATTACTTTTTTGAGGCAAGATACGTGGAACACGTTATGAATCTTGCTCCCCTCTAGAAGCTCTATCTCGTAAGAAACCTCGCCTACTCAGTGCATGATCCTGTAGGGGACATAAAATATACGATTGAGCTTCTCAGGCACACTCTTCTTCAGAGATGACTATCTATAAGGTTGGAATCTCAAGAAAACCAAATCTCCCACCTCAAAGCTATGCTCTATCATGTGCTTGTCCGCACTGATCTTCTGTCGGTTATGCGTCGTCTGCAATTTCTCTTTCAACAACTTGAGAATATCCTGACTTTCTATGATCCAATCCTTGGCCTTGGGAGCCCTTCTCTCCTCGAATACCAAGCCTACCAAAGTGGGAGCATTATATCCATACAATGCTTGGAAGGGTGTCATACCAATGGACATGTGGAAGGTGGTGTTATAGTAATGTTCTCCTACATGTAGCCACTTTACCCACATTCTCTATTGTTCACCTACATACTTCCTCAAATACCCTTCAACCCACTTGTTGACAATATCAGTCTGCCCATCTGTCTAAGGGTGACAGCTGGTGCTAGGTGTCAACTCTATCCCCACCAACCGAAACAACTCTCTCCAGAATGTCCCCATGAATTGACTGTCCCTATCACTGACGATGTTCCTCGACAACCCATGAAGTCTGAAGACCTCCCTGAAGAAAATATCAACTACCTGAACTATGTTTTTCTCTGTCATTATGGAATATAAGTGAGAAAACTTGGTCAATATGTCGATCAATACATAGATACAGTCCTTACCCTAGACCTTGGGTAGACCTGTGATGAAGTCCATAGATATACTCTCCCATTTTTCTCTAGAATGGGGAGTGGCTGAAGTATCCCTGCTAGAAGAGCATGCTCTGAATTGTTCTACTGGAAAGTCACACACTCACAGATGTGTCTCGTAATGTCCTATTTGAGGCCCTTCCATGAGAACCTTTCCCTGATCTGTTTATAGGTTTTAAAAAACCCTTGATGGCCTGCTAGAGGTGAATCATGAATTGTTGTGAGGATCTTCTTCTTGAGCCCTAAATCTGGCACCAAGTAGACTCTATCCTTTTAAAATATGACATCATCAATGACCCTATATCGGTCATCCTATATCTTCCCATCCATCACCTCACAAGCGAACTTGTTCTTGGAATATTCCACTAACAAGTGGGATTTCCATTCTACTGAAATCTCCATCAAAGAACATGTCGTAGGTCTCCTCGATAGTGCATCAACCACAATGCTCTTCTTCCCCTTGATATACTCTATGTCAAAGTCGAATTCCTGTATCTTCATCACCCATTTCTATTGGCTCTCACTGAGGTCCTTCTGCTCAAGGAAATACTTCAAACTGTTGTGATCGGTCTTGACCACAAATTTTATGCCCACCAAATATTGTCTGAATTTGGTCAAGGCATGCATTATTGCCAACATTTCCTTGTCATAAATGGAGTACAACCTCTCGAGATGACTAAGCTTTCATCTCTCAAATACAATGGGGTGTCCTTCCTGCATCAAAACTGCCCTTATACCCTTGCCAGATTCGTCACACTCTAGTACAAATGGCAAGGTGAAGTCTGGTAATGCCAACACTGGACAAGTGCCCATGACTTCCTTTATGTGATCAAAGGATTTCTGTGATTTTTCGATCCATATGAAGGCCCCATGCTTGGTAATATCTGTCAGCGGTGCTCCAAGCTGAGAAAAACCCCGGACGAACCACCTGTAATAGCTGCATAGCCCGAAGAAACTCCTCAACTCTGTCACGTTCCTGGGTGTCGGCCAATCCAGAATGGCCCTGATCTTCTCCTGGTGCACATGTACCCCTTGTGCACTGATGATGTGGCCCAAGTAAAGAAGCTCTATCATACTAAACTCTCACTTGGAATCATGGCATATAATGATTGTGCCTCCATGATGCTCAATACCTCACCCAGGTGCCTCATATTCTCTTGCCATGACCGGCTATAGATCAAGATGTCGTCTAAGAAAACCAAGACTAATTTCCTTAACTAATCCTTGAATATATGGTTCATGCAAGACTGGAATGTAGAGGGTGCATTGGTTAGCCCAAATGGCATAACCATGAACTCGAAATGTCCAAAGTGACATCGAAATGTCGTATTCTCTATGTCCTGCTCTCGGATGTTGATCTGATGATATCTAGAGTGTAGATCAATCTTTGAGAAGAAAAATTCCCCATGCAGTTCATACATCAACTCATCAATGCGTGGGATAAGGTACCAGTTCTTGATGGTCTTCTTTTTCAAGGCTCAATAATCAATGCACATCCTCATAGTGCCATCCTTCTTCAGAACTAAGACAATTGAAGCAACAGATGGGCTGCTTCTCAGTCTGATGTGTCCCACCACTAGAAATTTCTTGTTTGCCTTCTCTATATCATCCTTGAACCTCCTAGGATAACAATAGGGGGGGGTGATCATGGGTTTGGCCCCCTCCTCCAACTCAATGGTGTGCTCACACCCCCTGTCAAGTGGTCTCCCTAGTGGAATCCCCTGAAAGACCTATTGATGTCATCCCAATAAATTCTTGATCTTTGTATGGTACTATTGTCGAACCTCTGAATCCTTCTGAGTAGTGATCAAACATTCTGCGGCATATGCTACCTCCCCATGTCTGATTATCCTCTCCATCCTCTTGGCTGAAAATGTCCTGGGTGCTCCTATCGACATATCTCTTAGAACAACCTTCTTTACATCCTAGTCTCTGAATCCCATCTCCAAGGTTTGGTAGTTGGTGGTGATTTTTCCCAAGGTAATCATCCACTGAACTCCTAACACCACATATGTGTCAGATAATTCAACCACATAAAATGTGTCTCTCACTGTGTAGTTTCCTAACTTTATCTCTAAGTTTGGAAATCTATCTAGACACTCCACTATGTGGCCATCTGCTACCATAACATCAAATCCCTCAAAATCCTCTATTTTAAGTGCTCGTCTTGATACTAGTGAAGCGTTGATGATGTTATGGGTGGCCCCACCATCTATCAGGGAGATTTCCCATTGTCCATGAATAATCCCTCTGATCTAGAGGGTGTCATATCTGGGAACACTAGAAAGGGTCGCTATAACTTCTCCCTTTGTTGGTTTCCTCCTATTATCCAGCTTAGGTGGCTATGGGACTACTAAAGGATGGGCTCTTGTTAGTGTTAGTGGTCTACGGGGAGGTTTCTCCTCTGCTTGTGTTGACTCCTCCTCTGAGCTAGTGGATCTACTTTCCTGCTCCTCCTCATCATTGTCTGTGTTGTTGGCTACCACCTAAATATAATGAATCTCTCCCTTGCCCATGCACATGTGGCTTTGGACCCAAGGGTCTCTGTAATTGAAGAAAAGCTTCTTCCTCATAAGCTCCGGCCTAGTCTCATCATACAACTTCTCCTTTCCCTTCCATTCTCTCTGGAATGGCTTCATGTCTCCATCCTTCTAGGGCATGAATGGTTTGGAGAATGTTTTTGTCTTTGGCACTGAGTCAGCCAAATCTCAAGTGCGAAGGATAGAATCCTGTAAAGTGGGAGGCCTGTATTCCTTCACCCATCCTCTCAAAGGCTCTGTGAGTCCTTCTATGAATAGCATGATCATCCTGGGCTCTGATATATTTGTAACTGCCATGACTACCCGTTGAAACTCCTTGATGAATGCCTCTGTTGTGCCAGTTTGTCTCAACCAGGCTACATCCCTGAAGTGGATCTCGCAATCCCTCCTATCAAACCTTTCCATGAGCCTCTCTATAAACTCCCTATAGGAGGTGATGCGACTGTGACCCAATGTCACCAATCCATGATACCACCATTCGTGTGCCTCACCCTCGAAGTGTAAGGTCGCGAAATTGATGGCCTCTGTCTCGGTCATCTGATTGATATTATAATATGTATATAGATTATGTACCCAAGCTCTGGTGGTGCACTTGGGCAATCCATCGAAAGAAGGGATGGTGAGTTTCCCAACTTTTAGGATGAAATCCATGTTATGCCCCTACTGTCGTTGCAACCCTCCTCTCTGTGGCTCTGTGGGTAGGTTCCTGAGTCTAAGTCCACAGTACTTGACTAAAGTCATGTCCTAATGGAAGTCACAACCCAATGCTGCGTACTCCCTCCTATACTCTGTAATGCCCTCTGCATGAATGGGTGGCCTCTGTTTTATTAACGATGGTGCTTCTACTGGGGGTGCCCTCTGGAAAATGGGAAACAAGGGTCTAGGAATCCTACTTGTAGAGGTGTATGTGTGAGAGGGTGACTGGGGTCTACTTCCTTCTCTTGAGTTCCCCTATGTTTCATGCAGGGCTTGTGTTTCTAGGGTGCCCACTCTAGCCAATCTATCAAACACCTGTGCCAAGGACCGAGATATGGTCCATTGACTAGCTAACATATCATTGATAACCTGCATGAAAGTTGTCTCTGGATCTACGGGGGCCTTGCCACTGCCCTCTGGTCACTCATATCTGTCTCCTAGCATCCTCTCTGCCTCGCGCTCTACCTCACGCTCTACCCTTCTCTTTGCTTCTCTATGTGCCTCTTCCTCTTCCTCTGAGCTAGGAGGAAAAGGGGGAAAGTCAAGCCTATGCCTTATTTCCTTACACCTGCTGTAAGTGACATATTCGTCACCTATGTGTTCACAGCCCTCCGGGTCTTCTACTACACTCATTGTCTTTAGTCACAGGCTGGCAGGACTAAAGCTTGTATACCACTGTAATGTTCCTGACTTGTCTAGTCTAGGAACGCTGCTAATCTGTGTGTAGGATCAATTGTTTACAACATATAGATGATCATACAAATAATAAATTTGACAAAGGATTGCAAAGTTTATATTATGATATCTCTATGGATTACAAAAGGCCAAATGTGGTTGAATAAAATGACAACACTCGGCTAGATCAAAAGACAAAAGGGTCTTAGACGGAATAAAAAAAAGAAACTAAAAGATAATACCCAGAATATGTGAGCACTGCAGGGTCAATGGATGCCCTGAAACTATAGTAGCTCGTACGGTAATTGTTGGAAGTCTTGAAAGTTCGCCCTAGGAGTTATACCTCTCAGAATGGCTTGGGAACTGTCTCGAATGATGAAAACTACTCTAGTCCTCAGTACTGGTAACTGTCAGACCCCTCTGCTAGTGGGTTTGGACCCCGGGTGGATCCCCTGGGGGAATGCACCCCTCTTTCTCTGGGAAAAATGCATCCTAGTGATAACACCATCGGAATCGGATGAGTTGTGTCTCAAGATGACCGCCTTGGTCTACTGGGAAATGGGTCATAAGAGTTTCCCTGAATATGGCTTGATGCTCGCTCGGGAACCCTAAATGTATCCGCCAAAAGTGTCGCACTCCCAAGTATGGAAAATGTTCCCCAGATGATTCCTCCATTGGAATTTGGTGAGGAACCAGGAAAAAGATGCGACTTTCCTTCCTCTCAAATGGGTCGAATGGAAATCTCATAATTCTCCCTAGATGGGAAAAGTCGATCTCTAAACCTCCTCAGAAGTTGCGTCCTCCCTATGGATGAATGCACCCTTGCTGCTGAACACTGAGTAACTACTGATTAAGGATGATGGAAGACTTGTGTGATCTTCCTGGTGACTAGGGTGTGTCTCACAACACCAAAATCAACCAATTGGTGTCTTCCTCCTAGAATCCACTAAACTATCTCTCCTGAGATGTGCCTCTCTCCTCAATGACAAGTCATAATCTGCATAATGATAAATTAGGTCGCTGACCCTTCCTTTATAGATTTCAAAAACCCTAAATCACTGTTGAAACCCTAATTCATTGTTGACTTTCAAAACCCTAAATCACTGCTAAAACCCTAATTCACTGTTGACTTCTATTTTTAGCTCATAATGACTTAAAAGTGCTTTTAACCCTTTTTAGCTCAATGTCACTTTCTGAATATAACACCTGTGACTAGAGTGACCTCCAGTAACCATGTTTACCCCTTTTCTGTCCCTGGCTATAGTCTAACATGGCGGTTTAGACCATTAGGCCTTGTCTCTGGAGCTCCTATTTGGAAAGGGACATTACATGGGATGAGAGCCTTCCCTATGTCCAGCATAGCTACGATCGAACCCTACATAGCTCAACCAACCACATCCCCTTTTAGGTGGGGTTGGGATTCCAACCATTGGGTCCCATAGATGTTGCACTTCCCCTTGCGGTCACCTTGACCGAATCATATCCTGTTCCAAATGAAGATGACAAAGACACATGATTCATTGAGCGGATCCATCACATCCACCAACAGGTTCAAGATATCCTACATAAGTCTAATGACAAGTACAAACAACGCCATGATCAACATCGAGTGCCACATAAGTTTCAGGTTGGCAACAAAGTTTGGTTTCACTTGCAGAAAGAATGCCTTACAGGACCCCATCGGAAGCTTTTCCCACTCCATTATGGGTTGTCAACCATCACCAAGGCCATGGGGCATAATTCTTTTCAGCTCAACAATCCTCCTTTCCTTGGTCTGCACCCAGTGTTCAACATGGATATCCTTCGCCCTTATTTTCCGCCATTATTGGACACCTCAAAAGTAGCAGAACAACTGACACCAACAGAGCTCAACCCCAACTGCATACAAAATGCATCCAATGATCATATTGTGGACACACAGATCCAGGGCACACGATAGCAAAGGATCCAGCTTTATCAATTAATCAAAGCAGGGCAACTCCTGCACCAAGGCAAGTGGCTCACCCGAGGCCAAATTCAATAGAAATTTCCTCATCTAATGGGGGCCTCAACGCAATGGATACCATTGATTCCTAAGGAGGAAGGATTGGTCCAGGTGGATATTGGTGGCCACCCACCTTTTCCAACTGGCTCAAAACAGTTTTCTGGCAATTTTGGCAATTTACTATTTTTAGTAGTTTTAACTTCCGGGGCCATTTTGAGGGCCTAAATGAAGTTTTTTCGAGATAGATATTCTCAATGATAGTCAAAGGAATGATTGATCCCCCAAAATGATTCTCCTCGATGATACCTTTCCAATGGGCTATCATACGCCTAAAATGGAGATCATATGCAAAAGTTACGACCACAGGAAGTTAATGTACTAACTTACCCAAATGAGGCTTTCATGACTTTTAGCGCTTCATCTCCTAGGGTTAGGTTTTTGGATGTCTACGATTTTTGGAATTCTTTTTTATTGTAAAAAGGCCTTCAGAGCCTCATTGTAATCATCTTCTTGTTAATGAGCATAGTCATCACATCTCTTCTCAGAGATAAGCCACCACCATTCTAGCAAGTTTGTTTCCGCTGCATTTTACGGTTTCAACTTATTTCCTTATTGAATAGAAAACTAGTTTTACTGTATCTCTGTTATTTTGTGTTAAGTACCTGTTAATAATCTATATTCATTTCATTCTTCTCATAAAATCCGGATCATTTCCATGGAGGAATGATTGATCACAACACTAGAAGAGTGTTTCTCTCATTTCTTGTTATTGTATTTGTTACTTTTTACCGTTGTTTCAGGAAGGTCACAAGTGATAGCTCTAAAGGATCTATTGTGACATTTTTTCTAGTTATTGTATTTATTGTTATTATAAAGAGTATTATCCTTTTCTATTGTTTCTCCCTTGTTGTTCTTGTTCCGAGCAGGTTACATGAGATAACCCTGAGGGAGTTATAGTGACGGTTGCAGGAGACAACATATTATATGAGACATGGAGTAGACTATCCAAGTTGTATACATGACTATATACATCCATGTACTGAAGAAGAAGAAGAATAAACTACTTTTTCTAGATATAAAATATCTCATATGGAGACATATCATGAGGAGCAGAAGGCTCCAAAGATGACTGAACAAATCCCTTTGGTGTAGTTAATCTCTCTTCAGATCATTAGGAAGAGTTAGTAGATATAGAAGGGTCTATCAAGAACCATTGCAGTAACCAGGAAGAGATCAATATGGTCCAGTGACACTTTGCAAGAGGAAAAATTCCATATAGCATTAACGAACCATATCATGAGAAGCAGATGGCTCCATCAATGGTGAGGTAGGTGGCCCCACCAAGTACTAGCTCAGAAGGAGCTAGAGTTCAGGGGGAGTCAACCCTCATGATCCAGTAAGGAGGAGAAGCTTCCCTAGGACCATTCATAGAGATGCATAAGCATGATTTTTGTCTAGAGAATTCTCCCAGAAAGAGGGAGAAAACTATGACGAGACACTTGCTCCAGTAATCAGAAAAGTATATATAGAACTAACATGATTCATTAAAAGAAACTAACACAGTATGGGATTCAGAGGGAGTAGGTATGACAATCCATGTATTTGAGATTGAGTTATATCCAGTGCCAGTTGGTGTAGTACATGAGTTGGGCCATTGAGACATGACTACAATAGATAGAGTTACCTCCATTAAAGAAGAAGAGCTACTTTCAATATCAGTTATTGATCCACTCTCAGTTTCAGATGAAATTGTTTTCGTGATAGAGTAGAGGAGATACTCTTAGAATGAAAAATTTGCAATGAGAATGGAGCAACCATTCTCAGATTTATAAATAGAAATTGCAGGTGTAGAGTCCCGGTTCCAAAAGGAACAGTTGCAGAAAAGGTAGAGGACATACTCTCAGGAAGTGAAACAAATAGTGCTTTGTAGAAAGCACATAGAACCAACACATGATTATGAAGATTGAGTTTTAGTTGAGCAAGTTTACCAGGTTGGTACAATGTGATGTGAAAATTTGGTTTCAAAGATAGGAAGACTCATGTCTGGAAGTTGAAGCAACCTCCAAGAGCCTGGTATGGCAGGATTGATAGTTTTCTGATGAGCTTGGGCTTTACCAAGAGTAAAGTTGATCCCAAACTTTACTTCAAGATTAAGAATGATGGACCAATTATATTTTTTCTATATGTGAATGACTTATTATTGATAGATGAAAATAATCTCATCATAGATTGTAAGAAGAAGCTTGCTGTTGAATTTGAAATGAAGGACCTAGGCCCGATGCACTACTTCTTAGGTCTTGAAGTATGACAGAGACTAGAAGAGATTTTCCTTAATCAAGGAAAGTATGTTGTGGAAATTCTGAAGAGATTCAACATGATGGAATGTAGAGCCATATCCACTCCTATGGAGACAAATCTGAATTTATTGGTTGATACTTCGTCAGAAATAGTTGATGTTACTCTATAAAAACATATGATTGGTTCGTTCTTGTATCTGACAAACACCAGACCAAGTATATGATTTGTTGTGAATACCTTGATTCAGTATCTGGTGGAGTCCATATGTGTTCACCTTGTAGTTGCAAAGCATGTGATGAGATACCTTAAGGGTACATTGGAATATGGCCTCTATTATGCTGGAGATTGTGACTTCAGATTGTGTGGCTATACTGATTTAGATTGGGTTGGAAGTGATTCAGATAGAAAAATAACTTTAGGATATTGTTTCAGTTTGGGGTTAGCCATGACTTCATGGCAAAGCAGGAAGAAATCCAGTATTACTCTCAGTATGACAAAAGTGGAGTTCATTACACCATGCTCCGCCATTTCTAAAGCTATATGGCTTTTGAAGATGTTGGCAGGTCTATTTGACATAGAGATTGATGCTACCATGATATTTTATGATAACCAGAGTTGCATAAAGATGACAGAGAACCCATTGTTCCATGATAATACGAAGCACATTGAGATCCGATATCACTACATTCGTGACATGGTACAAAAGGGAGTTGTGAAGCTCCAATATGTTGGCACAGATGAGCAGTTTGTAGATGTGTTGACTAATCCTCTGACTAGTGTGAAGTTTGAGTACTTCTGAGACAAGCTTGGTGTAGTCTGAAAGGACCTCCTTCGAAAGGGGGAGTGATGTTGATGATACTATGGTATTCTGACCAACAACAGGTAAATCAATTATGATTTTATATCCTAGGAGACTAATCAACCCTAGGAAGATCCTAAAGGTCCGGTAAGGATGGTTTATCAGAGTACCTATGCATGTATATGTTATTTGTGGTCAATAGTGGTATTTCAATTAGGATTCTATATCCTAGGGAGTCTTATGATTCCTGGGCAGATCCTGAAGGTACGATAAGGATGGTCTGTCAGAGTACCACATATGTTGTTGTTGATGCACCTGCCTCATTATGTTTCCACATATAGATGTTGATGTTCTAGCTTCATGTTGTTGATTTTGTTGTTCCATCTTCGTGTTGTTGATGTTGTTGCTCCAACTTCGTGCTATTGATGTTGTTTTTCTAGCTTCGTGATGTTGATGTTGATTTTCCAACTTTGTGCTATTGATGTTGATGTTCCAACTTCGTGTTGTTGATGTTGTTGTTCCGGCTTCATGTTGTTGATGTTGATGTTCTAGCTTCATGTTGTTAATGTTTATGTTTCAACTTCATGCTATTGATGATGATGATGCTACTCCAGCTCCACACTACAACTGATGATGATGTTAAGTTTCTACTAATGTTGATGATGAGAAAAACTTTTGATGACCTATAGATATGACCGATAGTTTTCCCGATGATGACAACGATGTCCCCTCCTCTTGATGATGTATTGAGTCCAGTCAGTTGTTATTAATGTTGTTAGTAGAATACCCTATTTGTTAAGGGGGAGTGTTGAAATATTGTAACTTCGAAGAATATTCTACCTAAGAGAGAGTTGAATAATATTATTATATTATATTTAATTAGGCCCTATTCTGCCCTAGAAAAAGTCAGCCCTATTGTGCCTTGAAATTTAAATGTAAATTAAGAGGGTAAAGTGACAGGTTGGCCCAGACCTAATTATAGGTTGTCCATACCACTATTTATAAGAGAGGCCAATGCCTCATTTGGACATACTCACCATCTAGCTCTACAGTGCACAAGCCTTGGAGGAGAACCTACTGCAACTAGGGGTGACGTCAAGGAGGGTTTTTGTCTATCTCTTGGTATTTCTTGGTTAAGTGGTGCACTACTCTTCCTAGTGAAGGAGTAGAGGAGGATCTTATGTTCAATCTTTGGTCTATCTATATTTAGGAAGTTTTTGCTGGGTTTTTTCCCCCATGAGGGTTTCCCAGGATAATTTGTGTGTCTCTATTGTTTCTATGATTACCTCTCTTTCATTTATCTTATTTATGCAACTAATGTGCTAAATGATTATAATAATAAATAAGAATCGTAACTGTTATCTATATAAGAAAAAAATTCAACAAATTCTATTTAAGAAGTTTCTTGGAGAGTGGAGTGAGGATTCTTCCCCAATAAGCTAAGTGGTCTATGACAAGTTCTCTGCAATGTCTTTTGGCATCAAGGCTTCAAACAATGAAAAAATGGATGTACCACATCACGTCCAAGGTGTTTTTAGAAAGAGTGTCTCTACCTTCTGTGTTCTTGGGGTCTTCCATAGGAAAATCAGAGATAGAGAGATCATTTTTTTTCTTACCTTTGATAATTGCCTAGACCTCCTCATCCAAATTGAATACCTTAGATAAGTTAGCCTCAAAGTGTGAGTGGGAAAAGGCTAAGAGATTCTACTTGTCGCAATTTTTAAAGACAATAAGGATGGTTATTTCAAAGGCGCCATCATTTGCCTCTTCATAAGTGTAGTCTTCACTATTTCGGATGAAAGGATCTGAGTTGTGCTTCCTTCATTGTCTAACTACTCTACATGTGCCAATGACTCTACCTACTTTGGGGGGACTTTGAGTTCTTCTCTCATCAATATTTTATGGATTCTTAGTGCCTTTATCTTGTATATTTTAGGCATTTTGCAGCTTTGGGTTCTTCTAAATTAGAATGGGAACATGACTCTTCATGCAGGAAAGTAGGGTTGCAATGTTGGAGGTTGGTAGAGGATTCAGGTGGTAAGGATATTCAAAGAAAGGAAAGGATAAAAAGTGTGAATTAGGGATTGAAAGAGGGATGTGGTGATGTATAGGCCTAATAATCTCAAGAACAAAAAACTAGAAATGTGACTTAAAAACCAAGATTGTCATTGAAGTTAGCTTGAATACTTGTAAGCCAAATATTTCCATGATGAGGGACAATCTACCAATGATCCTAAGGATATGAAAACCATGGATAAAGCATAATTACAATGCTAGGAACCATTGCTTCCATTTTTAGGAGGTTTGTTCATTCGTCCTCAAAAGGATTGGGGGGCATATACCATCAATTCCCTAAAGGATCAACCCAATGTGGTTGTCACTACCTATATTTTCCACCCTAGGTGGAGACCTATGAGGGTCATATATGTCGTCGATGGAGATGACCTCATCCAAGCATGTCATTCTCTCTCTGGGAAATACACCACGTTTGGTATTATTAAACCAACTGGATACCACTAAAATCAAAGAGTATATCCAAGAGCCCACAAGCCATATATACCAATGAATTGTGACTTAGCAAGGCTTGAGTCATCTCGAGACACACCACAATGAACCTCTATCCATGTGGCATCTATCCTTCTAACCTTATCACAACTAGCTAGAGTCTCATTGGAGATTTAAACCCTAGTAGAGAGAGTGCAAGAACTACCAAACCAACCATCTAATCAAACCACCGCAACCCATGCCCAAATCTATGTTACACAAATTCACAACTAAAAATAAAAGATCATCTCTTAAAAAAAAAAAACAATTCAAATTCTTTTGAATACTTTATGTTTAATTTTTAAAAATCCCCAAAAAGAAAGAGAGGGTGAGGTTCTCCTCCAAAACCCTCATTCTTTATTTATCTCAAAGTGATCTAATTAAAATAGTAACTCAATGTCTTCTTTTTACTATTTCACGTTCAATAGTGAAAAGAGAAATCATTAAAAATGTATATACATTTCTCTTCAATATTTAGAAATGTTATTAAATAAATTTTTGAATATAGTATATATAAGTACTGGTTTAATTTCTTAAGTTTTTGGAGCTCAGAGTTTTAAATATTAACATTTTCAAATAATAATGATAACGGTCACTGTTCATAGTTGTTTTTCTAATCAGAGTATGAATCCTGATTGTTCACAACTTTAATAAAACAATGTACATATTTTTGTCGATATTTGTTTAAAACGAAATAGCATATTACGCAATATGCATGCCTTTTAATTTTTTTCAAACTTTCTAATATATAAAACCAGGAATTGGTGTTCAGAAAAGTTGGACTTCGAACAAGTCTACTCCAGTAGAAGCGTATGCCATTTCCAGATGAAGTATGGCCTAATTGCATCACAAAGTGCAATGATATGCCACGATGGCAGGTAACAACAAATCCTACATATTTTTTTATTTAGATAGTATTTGATTTTAATATTTATATATAGAATTAGTGTTTTTCATGATTTGTGAGATTAGTTTTTGGTTGAGAAGTCTTGATTCAGGATAGGATCATATTAAATCTAATCACATCAATTTTTAATAATGTTGATTTTTTTAATAAAAAGTTAAATTATAATTAAAATAGTATTTGGTTTGATATAAGGTTAAATGTTAGTTGAAAGTAGATAGCTTCATTTTTATAATTTCAATTATGATAATAAAAGAAATAGGTTTTTTTTAAATATTATCTAAGTTGAAATTAATTTTTTTATTATATAATATACTTAAAAATGCATCTAAATGGTGAAAATTTTGTCTTTTTTTTTTTGTGTGTGTCTGGAGGAATCAGCAACTAGTTGGGCACGTGCTCGCGTTACACGTGGCCGTGTTATCCAACCCCTTACGCGGCACACGATGCCCCTTACGCGGCACACAAGGTAAGTCGGGGGGAATTGAACTCGAAACCTCATGAAACTTCATTTTCAAGGCACTTGCCAATTGAGCTGCCCCCCGGGAGCAAAACTTTGTCTTTTTTGAATATAAGGAAACAAGCTAATAATCCAATACACTGAACAAAAGTGAAAATTATACTCTCCTTACATAATATTAATAAGCTTTAAATATCTAAATTTAACTCATTCCCTAAATCTTGGCCTACAACTTCGGCAGCAAAAAGTTGATAGGTATATTGCTAGCTAGTATAAAAGCTTCTCTTCACTGAAGAGAGTAAAAGTTTACCTCACACGAAGCCTAAAAGCATATATATATATATATATATATATATATAAACAATCTACTTAAAAGAACACTTCAAAACACTTCAAAGTGATTTTTATTAAAAAAATTGCTAATAATATTTTTAAAATATAAAATAAAATTATAATCAATATTTTAAAAATATTAGCAATCCACTTAAAAGACCACTTCAAAGTGTTTTTTTTAAATTTGTCACATCGTTGCACAAGCTTGAAAAGATCAAGCTGGAACTTGTTACGAAAGACAACTATATTTTATTTATAAAAATTCATGTTATTGAAATCTGTTAAGTGGATGGTTGACATTTATGATTTTTATAATATTGATATTGATAGTAAGTTTTTTTAATATAATTTTTAAATAATTTTTAAAACTTTTTTATATATTTTTAAACAATGTATGCAACCTCAATTTTTGTTGTCATTTAACCCTCTCTAATATGGATCTAATTTATTTGTATAGCTAGTCTGTAAACTTTTAATTTATATTTAAATATGAAATAAAATAAATATTTATTATTTTTAATCATATGTCATCATGACAAATTAAACTTCATTTTTCCTGTAGCCACAGACATCATTAAAAGAACTAGGTACATTAAAAGAACGCGGTATTTTAAAGGTTATAATTAATGTTTTTTAAAGAAATGATTTGTTAAAAATTATTGTATCTACATATTTAAATAGTTAATTATGTCTAGTTTATATCTATTGATAATGAGTACAATTAATTATTTTTTAATTTAAAATTCTAATTTGATGGTTAACAATTGAAAATGCTGGCATGTTTTTAGTCGTCCAATGAATGTGATTTTTTCTTCATAATTTCCTTGTATTTTTGAATATATCCGTTAACCTGTTTACATTTACCTAATCATATTAAGAAATTACTATAGCACTATATGATTGCCACTTTCAAATGATTAAACTTTGGATTTAGCATGTTGGCTGTAGACGTTCATTTCTGATTGTGAATTTCATTTTCTGATTATGCGTTTCATTTTCTATCATACCTTTAGGCGTTCATCAACCACAATTTTGAGTAGCTGTGATAATAAATAACCCTAATATCTAAAAAAAATTCAACATAACTAAATTTATTTTTAAATATAAAAATAAATTTTCAACAATATATAAAATAGTGATATCATCCCATTCCAAAAAAACAAAAACCAGATTTATATCATCCGATTCCAAAAACAAAAACCAAAACTTAAAAAAGTTAAACACCCCGCCCCCACACACCAAAAAAAAAAGAATGCCC
>JZKD02S1673938.1:43393-61400 GCA_000966675.3 Picea glauca
TATATATATATATATATATATATATATTTACGTAGAAAGGCGTACACCTATTGACAATGAGCAGATTTAATAGGGGTTAAGTGCTTAATAAGTTTTCTATGGACATGATTAAATATGGCTGGAATATTCTTAGTAGTCACACAAAATAAATGGCTGTGATTTCAATCATTAAGCTATTATAAAGACATCGTTTATGTGTTTACTTTTTTACATTTACCTAATCATATTTAAAAATTACTTTGATAGCTGACTGATTGCCACTTAAGTAATTAACAAAAATTAAAATATTAACTCCAAATAAATGGAGCTCAACTTAATCAATAATAAAATTTAATATATTCTTTTAAAAATTCTTTTCATCTTATCAACCTTTCAACGTTGATCAGCCACAATTATGTGGCTGTGCTAGTTCATAGAACAACTAGCTAAATAATCATTTCATTAAACAATTAGACAACCCACATTTATACAAATATATACATCTACATATTCGTATACTGAAAATTGTGCGAAATACACACTCATATTAGAAATCTGAAAGGTAATTCTATAGTTCCAATATTCACAACGATCTGCTACTATAGTACGCCATTATAATAAGCAACGAAACCATTTTATTTTTATAATAAAATAAGATAAACAATACTAAAATTCAGAGATCGATATGCTGAATTTTCTATACTACAATACATTATGGTGATTAACGTCCCCTAAAACTCACCCTTTCGATATTTTCGTACGCTGATTATTTTCACACAATTTCGATATTTTGGTACGCGCATTCCACAATCAATGTCGGCATCGTGTATTCATTCCTTTTTAGACCCACCCAGAGCAAATGGATCTATTTAAATTAATGAAATTGGAGTAAGCAATGACGTGGCATGCATTTTAGCTTCCTAGTCTAGAGGCGGGCATTTGAATCCGGGAGGAGGGTTAATGCCGCATTGAACAAAAAGCTCCAAAGCTAGTGGGAGAATGATACTGAGGTTCAGATGTTTCTGGCGAATAGTTGTACAGATGCACAGCGCTGCCTGCAACTCTAAAACGCCTCCCAACAGTGGGCAGCACTGGTTGACAGCAGAATCTCCAATGCCTATGTGCACCAAACCCCACAGCAAATCAACGCAGGCTCCCAGTTTCACTGCATCTAAACGACATGATGAGTTTCCTCCGCCTGATCTGCCCCCTGCAGGGCTACTTACCCTACGCGGGACGCCAGGTACCCTTGCTGCAGGAGGACTGTTATAACTGCTGCTTGCCATGACTAGCGTGGGCATGGTGGCTGCTGCACCAATCATAACTATAAAAAGCAATGCTACAGCCTTTGCCATCAAGAATCAAATCCTGGCTGGAATGTATATGAAATCGAATCAAGGGAAGAGAAAGAAACAACCGAAAAGGCAAACGAAGGAGGGAGTTGCAAGTTTGAGCTCGTGGGAAATGGATTTTATATCAGCTGCGCCACGGTACGGTACCATTTATTAATTCAATATCATTGCTTTCTCAAATCTTAATCATTGAAAAAGGTCGAGCTCTCCACGTGGCAGCTTCGACGGAAAACATATGTCCTCGCTGTACATGTCATTTCATAATAATGTAAATTACTCTCGACTTCGATGCGAACCTAAAACTCACAACTGTATAATAATAGTATAAATGTTCTAAGAAATTATAGATTTGAGTTATTAATAGAGTGTTTTATGGGTTTTTCAGTATATTGAATTTAGTTTTACATTAAAAAAGGATTTTAAAACAATAAAAATAGTGATTTGGTATAGATTTATATCATTATTTTGTAAAGCAGTTAGGCAAACACCTAAAAATAACAAATTCTATTCATTTTTATGTTAAT
Organism: Picea glauca; assembly: GCA_000966675.3. Lineage (NCBI taxonomy): Eukaryota > Viridiplantae > Streptophyta > Pinopsida > Pinales > Pinaceae > Picea > Picea glauca. Next base: position 45,249 of record JZKD02S1673938.1, read on the forward strand.
TTTCAATAGATAATTATAAATATTTTTTGGGTAGAGCATAAAAAATATTCATACTAAATTTAAAGTAATACGAGATAAATGTGAATGTTTTTTAATCATCATTTTTGGAAATTATTATAATAAATTAGAGGTCCAACAATTTTTACAATATATTTGGAGACTTGACTTGCAGGTCAGCACATAACTCATCTATTTAAATTAACTCATTAGACTTAAATTAATATAATAATTATGTTGATAGACTTTAAGTTTTGAAATGTTCAGTATTTTAAGTTGACACTCTAACCATCATTATGGACAATTGAAACTCTAACATGTTAGAAAAGAACACTAATACTTATTATTTAAAAAAAAAGATTAAGAAATAATTGTTAAGTAGAAGAAAACATAATTAATAAAATAAGAAAAATAATGGAAATGGTCATTAGGTATAAAACTATATTAAAAATAAGGTATTGAAAAAATAGATATTAAAATACAATATGACAATTGAGGAAAAAAGAAGAATATTAGATTTAAAAAGATATTAGAATAAGATTTAAAAATGAAAAGGAGGATACATGTTTTTATATCGAGAGGGCGGGTATAAACGATGGCTCTTATCGTTGTTGCTATGCGTAGTAGGATCGTCATTGCTTCTGCTTCCACCATTGCTTAAGAAACACAGGCATTTATTACAACCAGAGGAGATTTGGGTGTCATGTCAGGTGGGAATTCTCTGCTTTACTCCTATGCGATTTCGTATCCGCTACTATTAACGGTCTCTCTTCTCTGAGCGACACAGTTGGCTTTAGATGCTTTTCATTTCATTGAATGTTGTACAACTATATATTGGTCGTCAAAATGTAATAGCTGCTGGTTAATGTCGAAAGGTTGATAAGATGAAACGAATCTTTAAAAAAATATATTAAATTTTATTGTTGATTAACAAATCAACTGTTGCGCTTCATTTATATGGTGTTAATATTTTAATTTATGTTAATCACTTAAGTGGCAATCAGTTAATTATCAAAGTAATTTGTAAATATGATTAGGTAAATGTAAAAAAGTAAACACATAAACGGATGTCTTTATAATAGCTAGGAAGTTAATGACTGAAATCACAGCCATTTATTTTGTGTGACTACTAAGAATATTCCAGCCATATTTAATCATGTTCATAGAAAACTTATTAAGCACTAAACTCCTATTAAATATGTCCATTATCAATAGGTGTACACTTAATTATTCAATATTCTTGGTCTATACGATTGAAAATGGTACATATAAGTTTTTTATTAATTTTTTATTTTTTATTTTTTAATTTTGATTAGCTAAATTTATACATGATTAAATATTACTATTATATAAATAGGCAAACAATATACAACGCCTTAAAGAGGCAAGTTGTATATATCTGTGTATATATCAAAGATATCCTACCATGTATACTGGCTGCATCATGGCTAACAATATACAGCCTGTTAAACAACATTGAATATTGGAGTAGTTGTATATATATTGTCTAATATATTTGGATTTATATATTAATTGAATATATTTCAATCTTATATATCAAGAATACTGAATAATTACACCTATTGAGAATGGGGAGATTTAATAGGGGTTTAGTGCTTAATAAGTTTTCTAGGAATTAAATATGGCTGGAATATTCTTAGTAGTCACACAAAATAAATGGTTGTGATTTCAATCATTAACTTCATAGCTATTATAAATATCATTTTGTGTGTTTATTTTTTTACATTTACCTAATCATATTTAAAAATTACTTTGATAGTTAGCTAATTGCCACCTAAGTGATCAACAAAAATTAAAAATATTAACATCAGATAAATAAAGCGCAACAGTTTATTTGTTAATCAACAATAAAATTTAATACATTCTTTTAAGAATTCGTTTCATCTTATCAACCTTTCAACATTAACCAACAGCTATTTAACTGCTGTGCTAATATATATAACTAAGAGTATAGATATGATCCAAGATATATTTTAATATATATACCAAAAAATATACAATAATGTATATACAGCCTATCGCAATATTTAATACTACGTACCAGGCTATATATTGCTAGAGAATCGCCATATAAATACTAGTGATCAAATTGTAAGTTTTGCTAAAAAAAGATTTGGTGAACGAAACTGTTATTGTACATTCTGTCATGCGAACGTTGATGGTCCCGGTGTTTCATGTAAGGTGACATTGAACTTAAGATCGGTGTTTAATTGCATTTATATCTTCACGTTCCAAACCAGGCCCCCGTGAATTGCGGTGCCATTTTGTTTTATCAAGTATACCAGGCCCCGTGAATTGCGGTGCCATTTTATTGAATTTATAACTTCACAGTTCCAACCAGGTCCCCGTGAATTGCGGTGTCATTTATATCTTCAGTGTCCAAACCAGGCCTTCTGGCTGAATATTGCGGTGTCATTTATATCTTCACTATCCAAACCAGGCCTTTAGGCCTTTTGGGTGGGGAACATTAATCACCTTTCACCATGTATACAGTGAGCAAATCATTACATTACTGTAGAGTGCATTTTGTTTCTTAAATGTATATTATTGGTCCTCTAAGAAAGAGAGATAATGAAAAGACAGTGAACCAATAACTGATTCACTTCATAATACTTAATATTTTTTACATAAATTGTTGCCAAAAACACACACTATTATATCATTTATCATTTGTTATTTTTTAATTAGCTGATTACACTAACTTAGGAATTCTTCCCATAGAATTGTGAAACAACTAAATGCACAAATTGACAGGTTTCTATGAAACAAAAAGCTTTTGTCTGATAACATTTTTGTTGGTAGAATTAATGCACACCGTTCACGTGTTGGTGGAATACTACTTTTAACGTTACGAGGCAATATTTGATCCAATAAGCTATTCAAGTGTTCGTCAATTTTTGGGGTGTATTTATTTTTAAAAGTAGCATCGTTCATTTTAAAGGTGTAATCTGTAAAGTGTCGATTGGATTCATACTCTTGATGTTTTTCATTTCAAATTTTCAGTTTGAATGGATTTTTTAATTGTTTTAAGCAATGTGATTAGTATTCACTATTTCCATTTAGATTTTTTAAATTTGAATGGATTCTTGGGATGTTTTAAGGAATGTGATTATTATTTATTTATTATTGGTTTTAACTGGATTGGGTTTTAAAATAGCAATTTTAAAGTTTATTAATTTTAATTAAATGGTAAGAAATGAAAAGTAATTAATTAAAAAATCAATAAATTTAATTAAATAGATAAAATAATATAATTATGAGTGAATAAATAAAAATAGTAAATTTAAAATTTAATAAATTTTATTAAATCTGTAAAATAATATAATTATGAGAGAATAACTAAAAATAGCAAATTCAAAGTTCAATATATTTAATTAAATGGTAAGAAATATCTTTTTATGCAATTTGAGTGAGTCCAATTGTTAAGAACATGTGTTTCCTCCTTAGAAATCATAGGTTCAAATCCAAAGGGGGTAGATATGTATACCTAAAAAAGATGCTAGATATATAGAATAACTTAGTTCTTTAATAGGATATATAGCCATAGCAATGTTTGAGCTATGTGTGTGTGTGTGTGTGTGTGTGTGTGTGTGTGTGTGTTTAATAAACATAAATTGTTAATTTCTATAAACATGAATTTTTAACTTCTATAAAAATCTAGATACTTTTTTCCCTGTGCCTTTGTCGAGAGCATACTTGATAAACAAATAATGGTTTTGGTTGATATTAAAAACAACACCAACTCCGCACATTGGGGGGCGTACCTGACTTTTCCCGACGAAGTATCCCTGACGAAATACCCCCAAGCAATTTCATTGTCAATTGCTGGAGGATCAAGGCTTCAAGGGATTTTTACTTTCGGGTCTTCTTTGAATTTTGTAGCCTAGTTGAGGGTGATAACTAGTGTTATTTCTGGAGGAACATACTTATCCTTTAAACTGAAGTTATTCCATGCCCACCAAATGTTGGAGATAATATGCTCAGTAGGCCTGCATATAGCTTGACCAAGATGTCTTGGATCCACTCCTTAAAGCATTCTTATTGGTTGTATTTGTTCTGACTTGAGTTGGCATTCAACTTCTCCTTTACCATCTTCATTACCTAGATTGCATAAGGACAAGAAATAAATAAGTGATCTATGGATTATGATTTTTATTTACATTAAGAACATCAATCAGGTCCGCAACAAACTTTTTTGCTACCATTATCCCATGTAAGAATTTTATTGTTGAGTCTTACACATCAAAATTCCTTACTTTCACAGTTTCGTAAGTGTCGCACTTTCATTGTCACAAGTGTTGTAAGTGTCGTAAGTATTGCAGTTTTATTATCGCAAGTGTTGTAAGTGTCACATATCGAATGAAACCATAAAAACACTTGCTACAACCCCTAAAACATGTTAGAGGAAGAAGCCCCATCATCTGATAGTCAGAACGTGTCTTTTACCTAGGGAATTGTTCATCTTGTTGACATTTTGGAAGATCAATGCTCCCTTGCTCATACATAGGGAGAGATAGTGTTCCTTGACCATGTTAAAGGGGTGCTACAACACTATGTTGTCCACTTTAAGGGAGCATTGTATTGGTTGAGGGAATCTTGGAAGAAATCCCATTTTCCTCTAAAGAAATCTATGGACAAGTTGGGTTAGTTTGGCTTGAATATGAATCCATGGTTGCATCTAAGGAAGATATCACAACTAATGGATCCATATCCTCAAACAATTCCAAATATACTCAAGGTGTTTGAACCTCTCAAAGCCTATAAATGTAGGCATTTCCATGGTGAAAAGGACGAGAAATAAGCAAAGCATTGTTATTTTGATTATGGATCTTTTGAGCAAGGGCTGGACAAGGAGGAATTAGAGAGGTTGTTGCAACACCATCCGAAGATTGTAAGTTTTCCTTTCTAATTTTTCATTAATACACTTAGCATATTTCCTACAAGAGTGTGTTTTCATGTGCTTGTCTATGGTTGTCTCAATCTGTATAGATAAATTGATTTTGTCTAATTCATTAGAGTATGATATAATTGTTCGTTTCTTTCTATCCATTGTAGGTACTTATTAGAGCTCACAGATTGGAGCATCTTAGACAAACATCATAAACAAGGTACATCATACTTTCCCTCCTTCTCTCTTTTTTGATGAAAAAAATGAATTTATGGGAATGGTAGTGTCCAAATGTAATTTTTTGTTTTGGTATAGGGGTCTGTAATTGGAGGGAAAGTTCACCTGTCCACAGGGGAATATTTCTATAACAGAAATTGGTGATTAAACTGTGGAATGAACTTTTAGTTGTTCTTCCCTTGGTTCATCCGAGACTTTTGCATATCCTTAGATCATAATTTTTTATTTCGTCTGAAGATTTCATCTTCCTTGTCTTTGCTAGTTTTCTTGCAGAGCCTTTTACTTAAATTTTCTAAGTTATTAATATTTTTTAGTCTTTTTCAAACTTTCTTCAGAACTATCCCTCCTCTACAGTTCAAACCACGATGCTACTTATTGATGAACACTCCCCCAAAGCCTTCTAGGGAGAACTACAGTGCTTTGGTGTCTTGGTTAACAGAGCATTGATTTCCACTTTCTAGGAAACTTTTCAAGTTTGTTTCTTATTGGGTCTAGTCTTTAGATATTCCTCTATAGCTCAGAGTTTCTTTTGTTTGACCTTGGTTCCTTTTTTATTATAAACTTGTTATCCTTCATTCTTTTTATTCTTTATTGAGTTTGTGTTTTCTTTCTTGATTGCAAAATCGACCCTTTGTCTCTCAGATTTGATTTCCTGTTTGCCACTCTTCTCAATTATCTGATTGATTAAAGGAACTCACATGAAAGATTGTTGATCATAGGTCTATTGATTTCTTTGTCTTTGATCTCTTACTCAATTCTTGAATACTATAAAGTATGACTTGATTTCTTGGTGTTTTTGGATATTTGATTGAGCAGTTTGATATTTTATTTTATTTCGATTTTTTGTTTATTATTGCAAGTATGTTTTTTGTATGCTCTTTTGATTCATACTCTTTTCAATATTCATAGTGAACTATTTCATTATTAGTGAAGGAACGAATCATTAGACGAACATCATAGTTTACATCTAAAATCAAACAAAGAAGGATTTATATGCATTGGTTTTGGATATTGAATTTTTTTTCTTTTTGATAATTTGGAAAATGTGTGAATTCTTGTTTGGGAACAAATCACATAAAGTTTTTTCATTTCTTTTCAATGTTTGTTAGTGAATAAAGAAAAAACATACTATTCTCCCTCCCATAACTAGAAGTTCATTGAAAATACAATTTTCATATCATTGTTTCTACCTTCTTGTGGAGTCGAGTATCAAAATATCATCAGTTTCACTATCATTCACCCTTAAGTAATGAACAACCACTAAAATAATTGCTAATTAAAATTGAACTAGAAACTTTTATTTTTATATATTTACACCAACAATAGACTAGGAATAGAGATTTGGAATAGGCTGTGAGGAAAAGTCTCGAAAGCATTCAATACAAACATAAAATATTAAGATAGGGAGAGAAAATACAACCTTCGTATAAGCATAGTTGGGATCCCCTCTTACACAGGGTTTAAACATCAGGTCATGTGCGAGAGAGTAACGAAGATTATCCTTTTGAGGCTTAACCAATCATAGTGGAACGATCATATATTGGGGGTTCTTCTTCAGAATAAACTTTTTTTATTTGTTCTCCAAGATTCATGGATTCCAAATACGTTCGGGGTCCTCAGGATTTTACTGGTCCATTTGTCTTTAGTTCTTTTGAAGAATTTCAGACTTAATATCCTTCCCATATGTTTAGACCTGACTGTTGATTGTACCCGCCCAGAGGCTGACTGCGAGTTGGTATCCTTAGTGGCCATAATATTTAGGGTATTTACATGAGGTGGCGACGAAGGAAAGTATTTTTTGTACCTGGATCAGACGTTGCTAAAGCTCACTCGAGCTCCTTGGAGGGTAACCTATGAGTAAACCCATGAGGGAACTTGCACCAAGGCGTAAGTATGTTAAGCAGGCTACTAACATAACTAATCCACCCACTCAATCCTAGCCCCTTCTCACTTTTTTCTTGCGAAGTTGGATTTCACCACCAACTACTACATTCATTGGGAGAAGTTATTGTTTTGCTTATTGGTTTTCTATATTTTTTAGCGAATGTTGTTTGTTCACCCTAGCTATCCTTAAAATTGGTACTATGGTTGATAAAGGTCTTCGACGATCACATAGGATGAAATATTTTCCAATGGAAGGTTACAAACCCATACCTCCTAAATCACATGAAGACACTAACCATGAGGAGTTTGAAAACTATTTGGATGATGGAGTGTTGCTATTTCTTTGATTGAAAATCCTAAGGGAGATATAGTAGTAGTCCATGAAGGTCCTACCCCTCCTACAAACCCATCTTTGACAAACCCTTACGATCCACTCCTTCTCCGAGTAGACTCCTCAGGAAACATCGTAGTTGAAGATTATCCTAGGCTACCATCAAGGTCGTACGAAGAAGGTGACATGGAACTTGAAAAAACAAATCTAAATGAAGAATATACCACTCATGTCTGCTCTACTGAAATGGTAGATCCACATCAAAATCTTATTTATCCTATATGGATAAATCCGTCGGGTCGTGATTTTTATGAAAAATTTAATTTTAACCGACCACTCTTTAACCCTCCACATACATCTGTCACCATCGTCATAGATGCAGGACCATCGAGTAAGTACGCTAAACATCCTCTCGAAAAAAAATCAATACTGCTACCACTTGAAAAAAAATAACAAGTGAAATAGGATTTGTATTACCTATACATTTTAAAAGTACCTTGATGGTTACATCTACAATCCCTATTCAAGAAACAACTTCATACATGCCGCAAAATCTTGTTGGGACCCCTTCACATCATAGAATGAAAATCCCTATCATAAAACAAAACCTAACTACAAGACAAGTCCCTACTAGGGGGAAATCCTCTATTAGCAGAAAAATCCCCCTCGAGGGACAACCCTAGGTTAGTGGAAAAATACCCACTGGGGGGCAACCCCTATTCACTCGAAAAATCCCACTTGTTACCCAACCTATGGCAGGGGGACAATTTCAAACTTCTTTTGTTGGAAACCCACAACAATCCCGGGGACCACCCTAGGGATGACCTTTTAATCAACCATATCAGGGAAGATATTCAAATCCCAACCCATAGGGAAGATGTCTAAATCTCAATCCTTCTAGACTATATTCTGGACAACCCTTCTGAGGTGTCCTGAATCCTACTTGGGGTCCTCAAGAAAAATCATATTTTCCTCCATAGAGTCAAATCAGTTACCCTCCTCAAAATCAACCTGGGTACCCTCCTTAGGGTCAACCTGGTTACCCTCCTCAGGGGAAACCTGGATACCCACCTCAAGGTCAAACTTTCTATCCTCCCCTGGGATACACTGATTATCCTCCTTGGGGCCAAATGGGTTTTCCTTCACCTTTTATGCAAATTCCTCAACAAATGAATCCCACTTTTGTTGGCCAAAATGCAAAACAACCACATATGGGAGGATCTTCTGGATACAACTATCCACCACAACTAGTTTAAAGTCCTACTTGTTTTCCTATGCCTCACCAATATCATCCTCAAGCTAATCGACAGATACCTTTCTTAGCTACTTTAGATCTATCGGATCTATCGAGATTAACAAATGATCCCATATTACACTCCCCTTTTTGGCCAATAATTCCAACCAAATTACCATCTGATATTACAAAATTGACAGTAAACCTGAAGAAGACCCAAATAACCACGTCATGACATTTCATTTGTGGTGTTCATCAAACTCATTGATGCATGACTATTCATTTACGTCTTTTCCATCGTACTCTTATGGGTTCAGCGGAAAAATGGTACAGTGAGTTACAACACAGAACTTTTAAAGATTTAAATTCAGTTTCCATGGCTTTCTTCACCCATTTCAAATTTCCCATCAGAGACAAAACTGACACAAAACTCTTGACCTCCCTTTGTCAGACTAACTCCGTACACATTTCTGATCATATTCATGAATGGATAAAACAGCAATATTTCATCAAAGATACCATTGCTAATCAGTTGTTGGATGAATGGTTAAAAATAAACAACTCACATTTATACAAGTATATACATCTACATATTACGTATACTGAAAATTATGTGAAATACACACTCATATTAGAAATCTGAAAGGTAATTCTGTAGTTCCAATATTCACAACGATCTGCTACTATAGTACGCCATTATAATAAGCAACGAAATCATTTTATTTTTATAATAAAATAAGATAAAAAATACTAAAATTCAGAGATCGATATGCTCAATTTTATATACTACAATACATTATGGTGATTAACGTCCCCTAGAACTCACCCTTTCGATATTTTCGTACGCTGATTATTTTCACACCATTTCACCTGCGCGCATTCCACAATCAATGTCGGCATCGTGTATTCATTCCTTTTTAGACCCACCCAGAGCAAATGGATCTATTTAAATTAATGAAATTGGAGTAAACAATGACGTGGCATGCATTTTAGCTTACTAGGCTAGAGGCGGGCATTTGAATCCGGGAGGAGGGTTAATGCCGCATTGAACAAAAAGCTCCAAAGCTAGTGGGAGAATGATTCTGAGGCTCAGATGTTTCTGGCGAATAGTTGTACAGATGCACAGCGCTGCCTGCAACTCTAAAACGCCTCCCAACAGTGGGCAGCACTGGTTGACAGCAGAATTTCCAATGCCTATGTGCACCAAACCCCACAGCAAATCAACGCAGGCTCCCAGTTTCACTGCATCTAAAGGACATGATGAGTTTCCTCCGCCTGATCTGCCCCCTGCAGAGCTACTTACCCTACGCGGGACGCCAGGTACCCTTGCTGCAGGAGGACTGTTATAACTGCTGCTTGCCATGACTAGCGTGGGCATGGTGGCTGCTGCACCAATCATAACTATAAAAAGCAATGCTACAGCCTTTGCCATCAAGAATCAAATCCTGGCTGGAATGTATATGAAATCGAATCAAGGGAAGAGAAAGAAGTAACCGAAAAGGCAAACGAAGGAGGGAGTTGCAAGTTTGAGCTTGTGGGACATGGATTTTATAGCAGCTGCGCCACGGTACGGTACCATTTATTAATTCAATATCATTGCTTTCTCAAATCTTAATCATTGTCGAGCGCTCCACGTGGCAGTTTCGACGGAAAACATATGTCCTTGCTGTACATGTCATTTCATAATAATGCAAATTACTTTTGACTTCGATGTGAACCTAAAACTCATGACTGAAGCTGGATAAAAGAAAACGGTAATTTTTTTTGAATAGGAAATGTATTTTTATTTATTTTTAAGTTTTGGGTTATATTTGTTTTAATTTCAGTGAAAAATTATTATATTTGTAGATTTGAGTAATTATTTTGGTATAATCAAAGTGTCTTATATGTTGAATCTATATAAAAAAAAATATTTTGTAGAACAGTTAAACAAGGAAATAACAAGTTCTATTTATTTTTATGTCCATTTTTTTTTAGATAGGATAAATGTGATTTTTTAGACTAAAAATTATTATATTAGTAGATTTGAGTGATTATTTTGGTATAATCAAAGTATTTTATAAGTTTTTTAGCATACTGAATCCATAAAAAAATTAAAATTATAGAATAGTTAAACAAGGAAATAACAAGTTTTATTTATTTTTATGTCCATTTCTTTTAGATAGGATAAATTTGAATTTTTTTTAACCATCATCTTTTGAAATTATTATAATAAATTAGAAGTCCAGTAATTTTTATAATATATATGGAGACTTGACTTGCAAGTCACACATAGCTCATCTACTTAAACTAACTCAGTATAACTCACTGGACTTAAATTAATATAATAATTATGTTGATAGACTTTACTTTTAAAAATGAATTTCAATATTAAAAAAATATTATAGTTTAATGGCTAAGAACATGTGTTTCCCCTTAATAAATTACAAGTTCAAATCTAAAAGGAATAGGATATGTATACGTCCTTAAAATAAAGTTTAAAATTGAGAAAAAAAATACCATATTAATAAAAAAAATTAAAGATATTCAACTAATAAAATAAAAAAGATAGTAAAATAAAGTTTAAAACAATATTAAAATAAGGTTTAAAAATTAGAAGTGTCATGTTGATAAACAAAATTATTTAAAGAAATTAAAGAGATTCAACTATTCTAGAAAGGGAATGAAATGTTTTATCGAGTATACCAGCCCCGTGAAATGCGGTTACATTTTGTTTTATCCAGTATACCAGACCCCGTGAATGGCGGTGCCGTTTTATTGCATTTATAACTTCACAGTTCAAACCAGCTCCCCGTGAATTGCGGTGTCATTTATATCTTCAGGCCTTCTGGATGAATTGCGGTGTCATTTATAGCTTCACTGTCCAAAAACAGGACTTTTGGGTGGGGAACATTAATCACCTTTCACCATGTATACTTATAAGTGAAGAAATAAAAATAGTAAATTTAAAATTTAATGAATTTTATTGAATCTCTAAAATAATATAAGTATGCGAGAATAACTAAAAATAGAAAATTCAAAGTTGGATAAATTTAATTAAATGGTAAGAAATAAAAAAAAATAAAAAATTAAAGTTCAATAATTAAAATGGTGAGAGAATAGTTCAATTTGAAATTAACAATTTTATAAAATTATAGAATAATTAAAGATATATTTTTGGTGAATTCTTGATGATGATGATGATGATTAACTTCCACTAAGATCATCTATATAGAGTAATTAATCTTTAAATAAGTGTTTTTAAGTTTAAATAATAAAAATTAAAATCAAAATTTATAGATATCTTTTTATGCAGTGTACATACCCTATCTAGCCTCTATGAGGAAACACATGTTCTTAACCATTAGGCCCACTCAAGCTTTATAGGATAACCTAGTTCTTTAATAGGATATATAGTCACAACCATGTTTGAGCTAGATATATATTTAATAAATATAAATTTTTAACTTATATAAACATGATTTTTTAACTTCTATAAAAATATAGATATTGTTTTTTTCCCGTGCCTATGTCGAGAGCATATCTAATAAACAAATAATGGTTTTGGTTTATATAAAGAACAACAACATCTCCGCACATAGGGGGTGTACTTGACTTTCCCCGACAAAGTACCCCCAAGCAATTTCATTGTCAATTGTTGGAGGATCGAGGGTTCGAGGGTTTTTTACTTGCATGTCTTCTTTGAATTATGTAGCCTAGTTGAGAGTGATAGCTAGTGTTATTTCTGGAGGAACATACTTATCCTTTAAAATGAAACTAATCCATGCCCACCAAATGTTGGAGATAAATATGCTTGGTAGGCCTGCGTATAGCTTGACTGACCTGTCTTGGATCCACTCCTTAAATCATTCTTCATGGTTGTATTTGTTCTATCTTGAGTTGGCATTCAACTTCCCCTTTACCATCTTCATTACCTGGATTGCATAAGGACAAGAAATAAATAAGTGATCTATGAATTATGAATTTTCTTTACATAAAGAACATTGATTAGGTTCGCAACAAACTCTTTTGGTACCATTATCCCAAGTAAGAAGTTTATTGTTGAGTGTTACACATCACAATTTCTCACTTTGACAGTTTCATAAGTGTCGCACTTTCATTGTCACAAGTGTTGTAAGTTTCGCAATTACTGCACTTTTACTATCACAAGTGTTGTAAGTGTCACATCTCGAATGACACCATAAAAACACTTGACAACCCCTAAAACATGTTAGAGGAGGAAGCCCCATCATTTGGCAGTCAGAACTTGTCTTTTACCTAGGGAATTGTTTATCTTGTTGACATTTTGGAAGATCAACGCTCCCCTACTCATACATAAGGAGAGATAGTTCTCCTTGACCATGTTAAAGGGATTCTACAATGCTATGTTGTCCACTTTAAGGGAGCGTTGTGTTGGTTGAGGGAATCTTGGAAGAAATCCCATTTTCCTCTAAAGACAACTATGGATGGGTTGGGTTAGTTTGTCTCGAATATGACTTCATAGCTGCATCTAAGGAAGATCTCACAAATAATGGATCCATATATGATCCAGGTGGATATCGGTGGCCACCCACCTTTTTTGACTCGCTCAAAATAGTTTTCTGACAATTTTGACAATTTACTATTTTTAGCAGGTTTTGACTTCCAAGACCATTTTGAGGGCCTAAATGAAGGTTTTTTGAGATTGAGGTTCTCAATGATAACCAAATGCATGATTGAGCCTCCAAAATGAATCTCCTCAATGATACCTTTCCAACGAGCTATCATACACCTAAAACGGAGATCGTATGCAAAAGTTACAACCCTGGGAAGTTGATGTACTAACTTACCCAAACAGGGCCCACGTGAATTTTGACGCTTAATCTCCTAGGGTTAGGTTTTTGGATGTCTAGGGTTTTTGGATGTCTAGGGTTTTTGGAATTCCTGTTTATTGTAAAAAGACTTTCAGAGCCTCATTGTAATCATCTTCTTGCGAATGCGTGTAGCAGTCACATCTCTGCTTAGAGATAAGCTGCCACCATTCTAGCGGGTCTTTCACTGTGTATTTTTACAATCTCTATACATTTATTTCATTAATAGAAATCGTCTATTACTGTATCTCTTTGTTTATGGTTGCATCTCTGATATATTTCTATTATATTATTGAATATATGCAATATCTCTGTGCATTTCTTTATTATATCTCTGATCTCATTTCGTGTCAAAAATAATCTGGATCAATATCCTCAACCAATTCCAGATATACTTAAGGTGGTTGATCCTCTCAAAGCCTATAAATGGAGGCATTTCCATGGTTAAAAGGAGGAGAAATAAGAAACGCATTGTTATTTTGATCGTGGATCTTTTGAGCAAGGGCTGGACAAGAAGAACTTAGAGAGGTTGTTGCAACACCATTCGAAGATTGTAAGTTCCTTTCTAATTTCTCATTAATGTACTTAGCATATTCCCTTCAAGAGTGTGTTTTCATGTGCTTGTATATGGTTGTCTCAATCTACATAGATAAATTGATTTTGTCTAATCCATTAGAGTATGATATAATTGTTTGTTTCTTTCTATCCATTGTAGGTATTGATTGGAGTTCGCAGATTGGAGCAACTTGGACAAACGTCATAAACAAGGTACATCATAATTCCACTCCTTATCCCCTTTTTGATGAGAAAAATGAATTTATGGGAATGGTAGTTTCCAAATGTAATTTTCTTTTTTGGTATAGGGGTTTGTAATCCAAGGGAAAGTTCACATGTTCGTAGGGGAATATTTCTATAACCGAAATTGGCGACTCCACTATGGAATGAACTTTTAGTTCTTATTCTCTTGGTTCATCCAAGACTTTTTCATATCATTAGATCATACTTGTTGATTTGGTATGAAGATTTCCTCTTCCTTGTCTTTGTAAGTTGTCTTGCAGAGCGTTTTACTGAAATTTCTTGAGTTATTAATCTTTTTGAGTATTTTTCAAACTTTTTTCAGAACTATCCCTCCTCTGCAGTTCAAACCATGGTGCTAATTCTCGATAAAGACTCCCCCAAATCCTTCTAGGGAACACTATATTGCTTTAGTGTCTTGGTTACTAGAGCGTTGATTTCCTCTTTCTAGAGAAATTGTCAAGTTTTTTTCTTACTGGGTCTAGTCTTTAGATCTTGCTCTCTAGATCAGAGTTTCTTTTGTTTGAACTTGGTTCCTTTTTTATTATAAACTTGTTATCTTTCATTATTTTTAGTCTTTATTGAGTTTGTGTTTTCTTTCTTGATTGGAAAATCGACCCTTTCTCTCTCAGATTTGGTTTCCCTTTTTGCCACTCTTCTCAATTATCTGATTGATTAGAGAAACTCATAGGAAAGATTATTGATCACAGGTCTATTGATTTTTTTGTCTTTGATCTCTTACTCAATTCTTGAAGACTATAAAGTATGACATGATTTCTTAGTGTTTTTGGATCTTTGATTTAGCCGTTTGATATTTGTTTTTATTTCGATTTCTTGTTTATTGTTGCAAATATCCTTGTTTGTATGCTCTTTTGATTCATACTCTTTTCAATCTTCATAGTCACGAATTATTTCATTATTAGTGAAAGAACGAATCATTAGGCATACATCATAGTTTGCATCTAAAATCAAACAAAGAAGGATTTATATGCATTGGTTTTTGATATTGAAAAGTTTTTATTTTTGATAATTTGGAAAATGTGTGAATTCTTGTTTGGGAACAAATAACATAAAGTTTTTTCATTTCTTTTGAGTGTTTGTTAGTGAAGAAAGAAAAAAAAAACTCTTCTCCTTCCCGTAACTAAAGTTTCATTGAAAATCAAATTTGCATATCATTCTTTTTACCTTCTTAACATAGTTACCAACTTAATGAGAACTATGACCTCAAAATGAGAACTCTATCTCTTAAAACCCAAATTTTTGCATAAAAAACATAAAAATCAACTCCCAAATAAAAAACTGGTGCTACTAGTAGCACCATTTTTTGTAACCGGGTCAAAATTACAATTTTTTTCAAGCATGGGCTTAAAGGATCAAATGACTTCTCAAACAAACTTTAAAATCAACCCCCAAATCAAAAAGTGGTGCTACTGGTCGCACCATTTTTTGTAATTGGGTTAAAATTACAATGTTTTTCAAGCAAGGGCTTAAAGGATAAAATGGTTGCTAAAAACAACTCTAAAATCAACCCCGAAATCAAAATGTGGTACTATCGATAGCACCAATTTTTCTGACCAGGTCAAAATTACAACTTTTTTCAAGCATGGCCTTAAAACATAAAATAGTTGCTTAGAAAAACCTTAAAATCAACGCCTAAATAAACACATGATGCTACCTAAAGAAAAATGTTTTTCTAAACACTAAAATTACATCTAATTACGACCTAATTCAAATTGTGGTCTTGACAACAAATCCCTACACGAATAAAAAAACCCAAAATTATATTCTAAATGGTCACTTGAAAATATATTTACTAACTTATTTTTTTTTTCTTAAATTTACATTAAAAAATAAATAAAGAGAAAAGAGAAAATCTTCACAAATATATATTTTTTAATGAAGACAAAAACACATTTAAAAAAATATATTCAAAATC